>JAINUT010000808.1:0-49136 GCA_020205555.1 Panax stipuleanatus | reverse complement strand
AAATAGAACGAAATAATAGGAATCCTAATCACCTCTTTCTTTGACAAATGTAGAGAACCAATGAAACAATAGAAATATCTCCCAAAATGAAGACTTGTGTGAGATGTGCGCATCATTTTGAACGCGATAGTAATGGGATTCCTCCTTTTGATGCCAATCAAACTATAATGAAGAAATAGGACTCGTAACCACCTCATTCTTTGACAATTTGACCTATGAAACAATTAGAAGGTCTCCTTAAATGAAGACTTGTGTGAGATGTACGCATCGTTTTTAACGTGATAGTCATGTGATTGCACCTTTTGATGCTAATCAATCTTGAATGAAGTAATAGGACTCTTAATCACCTTTTTCTTCAACAATTTAACAGATCCAATGAAACGACAAAAATGTCTCCCTATATAAAGTCTTGTGTGAGATGTACGCATCATATTAAACGGAATAGTTATGGCATTGCTCTTGTTAATGCAAATAAATGTAGAACGACCAAATAGGACTCTTAACTTTCAATGAGAATTTGAGATAACCAATGAAACAATAAGAAGGTCTACCTACATGAAGACTTGTGTGAGATGTACGCATCATTTTGAAAGCGATAGCCATAGCATTACTTTTTTTAATTCTAATCAAACTAGAACAAACTAATAGGATTCCTAATCACCTATTTCTTTGACAATTTTAGAAAACCAATGAAATGATAAGAAGGTCTCCCTAAATGAAGTCCTGTGTGAGATGCACGTATCATTTCGAATGAGATAGTCATGGGATTGCTCCTTTTGATGACAATCTAACTTGAACCAAGTAATAGAACTCGTAATCACCTCATTCTTTAACAATTTGAGAAAATCTATGAAACAATTAGAAGGTCTCCCAAAATGTAGGCTTGTGTGAGTTGTTGTAAGCAACATTTTGAACGTGATAATCATAGAATTGCTTTTTTTGATGCTAATCAAACAAGAATAAAGTAGTAGAACTCGTAATCACCCCTTTCTTTGACAATTTGACAGAACCACTGAAACAATAACAATTTGAGATTTACGCATCGTTTTGAACGTGATAGTCATGAGATTGCTCGTTTTGTTGTCAATAAAACTACAACGAAGAAATAAGACACCTAATCTCCTATTTCTTTGACAATTTGAGGCAACTAATGAAAAAAATAAGAAGGTCTGTGACACCCCCAAATCCGGGTACTTCAATTCCACGGGACTTGGTGTTCACTGTACGAATATTATCTATCTATCTACCTATAGTAAATGCAAACCATGCAATAAATAGAATTAAATCCTCCCCTTATGGGGTTACAATATCTGAGTAATAAATAAAATAAATCCCAGGTCATACTAACCTTAAACATCTGTGCGGAACATAAACAAATAAATAAGTCTTACACAACTCTAATATAAGTCTGAAACATAAACACATAAAATAAACAACAAGTCTTCATCACTTGTTGACCTTGCCCTTGCCTTTGCTAGTAGAAGGCTCGTTGGACCTTTCGTTCTTAACTGCAATGTTATTATTACGCAAGAGTGAGCACGATTGCCCACAAGTATAATAATATGACAACAATATAATAACATGCGAGTGAATCAAAGACATCTGAATAAAGAAACTCAACTTTTGACTCAAGAATGAATAACAGGAATCAAAAGAACGTCTGAGGGTCATAAGACCTTGAACTATGTCCTAGGTTGTAAAGTTTTTATGCTTTAAACCTTTAACAGTCATAAGACTATGGACTCTACTTCTCGTACTTAGGGGGATCAGCCCTTAGTACCATACTGTGCACAATATCTCAACGCTAAAGCGTAAATAATCCCCTTTTACAGGGTTGTTCATCTCAGTTTTGACATCAGAGTCCGCACCAAAGGAAGTTTGGTTTGGATAAGCTCAATAAGTATTTTGGAATTTAGAACGTTCATCAACTATGGACTAGTCGAATCAATAAGGGTTCACTAGTCCTATAAGGTTCAACAATAACATCGATATTCAACTTGAATAATAAATCTCAAGAGTATACAATCGAATAAGTATTGTATAACTGAATCATGCTTTTAAAAGAGTTACAATATGTAATATGAATTTCGAACTTGAACAATTAAGAACACGAGCTTACTCGATATAGAAACACAAGTCTAAGACTTAATAAATGAATAAATTAGAATTTAGGGAACTTGCTAAATCAATAAGTTAGGGATAGGATACTTGCCTCTTGCACAAGCTACAAATATAATTACAATTCACTTCCTCAACGTCCTACACATTACATTATGTATACGACATCGATTAGTTTTCATAACTACCATGTTTAACTGTAGAACTATTCACTTAAGTTCGACTTACAACTTGGTTTATAATATTACTCAATGGCTAACCACATAACATGAATGTAAACTCACAACATGCATATCACACATGTATAGCCCTTTAAACAATCATAATCAAGTTTTACAATTACGATATTCAAGTTCGCACTTAGTTTGTTAACTTGAACCTTCACATTATCTTATACATGTCAATAACTTAATTTATTAATCATGAACTTCAAATCATATAATATTCATTTATGTAACTTAAAACATCTTTTATTATCGAGAACACTACACTTGTGTGCGTGCATGTCCGAAACCCTCCGATTGCCTCCGAATACGCATCAGTCACAAAGATGGCCATTTTTACCCATTTTAACGATTTCAAATTGAAAAACTTAAAGAATGAAAGTTGTAGGTCTACTCGTTATCTTTCCGAATCATCTTGAATCGCCTTAATCGGAGTTCGTATGAAAAAGTTATGCTTATTTTACTACAGGAGGTCAAAACAGTCTCGAAAATAAAAAAACAAAGGCTCCTGGACAGCCCTTATACCCATTGGGGCGGGTCCTAATACCCATGAACACCCGCTGGGGCGGGTCCCCCTGCTGGTGCACTCCCTGGTTCGCGATGAACACACAGAGTAGCCCAAATAAATCCAAATTAAACTAACGTAATGAATTATAAGGCTACCCATAATGTAAAAACTCCACAGAAACATTATATAACATTTTTAGCATGATCTTAGCATTTTAAATTACGTATTTACACAATCCAAGGCATCTATTTTCACTGTTTTCAATATTTTGTAAAGTTTTAAAGGAAAACAAGAAATTCAACGTTACGGATTCGTTATAACACCGAATCCGTTCGTTTAACTTCCATTTTGTTCGTTTAAACGTACATAATTACATGCAAGTATCAATTTAAGTTAAATAAACGTATAAGGCGTGTAAATTTTGTACGTAAGGGCTATATGGGCCATATGTACAATTTCTACACTCTGTAACTTTTGAAAACCCAATTATCAACAAAATTCCATGGTGTGATCACTGAAAGTTATGCATATATGGCATATAATATGTTATAAACACATATTAACACAAATATAGCCATATAATGAATAAATATCAATTTTTTCCATTCACAGAGAATTTTTAAAGCTCGTAAATGGAAAAACTCTGTAAAATTTTGAAAACCCAATTAAGGCCTAATTACATGAATTCGATTATTTTAATTCATTCATACCAAATACAAAACATGTTATAATGATATAATAACACATATATAAGCATATAATCAAAAATTGCTAATTTTTCCCATACACGGAGAACTCAGAATATATGTTCATGAAGGAAACATAGTACGTGAAATAAATTGGGACAAAGGAATTACCCCTAGTAAACTCTGTGAAGATGATGATATGGGCTTTAATTCTTCAATCTCTTCTCTAATCGATTCTTCTCTCAATTTTCTCTCCTAATCTCTCTAAGTTCTCTGATGTTTGTAATATAAAATATAAGACTGATGTATAAGATATATGTATAGCGTAATACGTATAATGTGTATAGTGGGTGAGTGGTCGTCGGTTAGTCCCATAGTGGGTTAACTGATCAACTCCCCATAAGGCCATGTTTGGTTTCTCCCATTCACTCTCCTTTCCCTTTAATTTAATTAACTTACTATAATATAGTTTAATAATGTCACACTTTTAATTAATCAATTAATGTTATTTAAATCAATTAAATAAAATAGCATAAATCCACATTAAATCACATAGTCACATAATTAAAATTCTCATTCATTAATTATGCCAAATCATTAAATCTCCAATTAATTATTTAAATTAATTAGAATAACATTATGCTTATTAATTAATATATTAATCAAATAAGCTCAATTAAATACATACTTTGAATATAAAATTCACCACATTAATTTAACTAATGTGACACGTATAATTAAATTAATCTACCACAATTTCATCAATTAATTATTTAACTCAATAATTAAATCATCGAAAAATATTTATTTAATTCAATAAATATTCAATTTAAATTACAAAAATCTTGTTCGTTACATCTTTCCCCCCTTAAAAGGATTCTGTCCCCAGAATCACGGTTCAATTAAAAATTCGTCCCGTTACATTCTCCCCCCTTACAACGATTCTGTCCCCAGAATCACATATACAAAAAATTTAAGTAAATAAATCTGGGTAATTCTTCATCATATGCTCTTCGAGTTCCCACGTAGCTTCTTCAGCATTGTGGTTCCTCCAAATTACCTTAACAGAAGGTATAACTTTGTTTCTGAGGACTTGCTCTTTCCTGTCAACAATCTGAACAGGAATTTCTTCATAGGATAAGTCTTTTTCAAAATGTAGGGGTTCATATTCAATCACATGTTTGTAATCGGGTTTGTAGGGGCGTAAAACTGAAACATGAAAGACGTTGTGGACATTCTCAAGCGCTGGAGGTAAGGCTACCTCATACGCAACTTCTCCAATCCTTCGTAGTACTTCAAAGGGTCCAATGAACCTTGGGCTCAATTTTCCCTTCTTACCGAATCTGATCTTCCCCTTCCAGGGAGAGACTTTCAAGAACACATAGCTTCCCGATTCAAACTCAACGTTCTTACGGTGTGGATCGGCGTATTTCTTCTGTCTATCCTGAGCGGCTACCAGTCTTGTCCGGATCACTTTGACTATCTCTGCTGTCTGTTGTACCAACTCTGGACCTAGCAATTGTCTCTCGCCAACTTCATCCCAGTATAGCGGAGTTCTGCATTTTCTTCCGTACAACGCTTCGTAAGGCGGCATGCCAATACTAGCGTGGTAACTGTTGTTGTAACCGAATTCCACAAGTGGTAGGTGATCATCCCAATTTCCTTTAAAATCTATGATGCATGCTCTCAACATATCTTCCAATGTCTGGATCGTTCTTTCACTTTGCCCGTCTGTCTGAGGGTGATAAGCTGTACTCATTCTCAACTGTGTCCCCATGCATTCCTGTAGTCGCTTCCAGAAGTTTGATGTGAAGCGCGGATCTCTGTCGGAAATAATTGACACCGGAACTCCGTGCCTCGAAACAATCTCTTTCACATATAACCTTGCCAACTGATCTAAGTTGAATCTGATTTTGATCGGAAGGAAGTGTGCTGATTTCGTCAGTCGGTCAACGATAACCCATACTGCGTCGTAGCCTTTCTGAGTCGTCGGAAGGCCAACCACGAAATCCATCGTAATGTGTTCCCATTTCCATTCTGGGATTTCCAGGGGTTGTAGCAAACCACTCGGCCTCTGATGTTCTGCTTTTACTTTCTGACAGGTCAGACACTTTGCAACACACTCAGCAACATCTCGTTTCAAATTCGGCCACCAGAAGTGCTGTCGAAGATCCTGGTACATCTTGGTACTACCGGGGTGAATCGAATACCGTGAGCTATGAGCCTCGCTCAAAATGTCATCCTTAATCTCTGGCACTGACGGTACCCAAACTCTGTTCTCAAATCTCAGTAGTCCCTCACTGTCTATCTTGAATCTCAGTTCGGTTCCTTCAGATATCTTTTTCTTAACCTTTTCACATTCTTCGTCCTGAAGTTGAGCTTCTTTAACTTTATCCAATAGGATTGTACCAGTTTGCATCTGAAACAACTTCTCGTCAATCTCCATCGGATACTTCACTTCCAATTCCAGCTTTTCCATTGCTGAAATTAGCTCCTCCTGAGCAGTCAACATCATCAATTTCTCCCGACCCTTTCTGCTTAAGGCGTCGGCAACCACATTAGCCTTACCCGGATGGTATAAGATTTCACAGTCATAGTCCTTAATTAACTCCAGCCACCTTCTCTGGCGCATATTCAAGTCCTTCTGTGTAAAAATATATTTCAGACTCTTGTGGTCTGTATATATTTCACACTTCTCCCCATAGAGATAGTGTCTCCAAATTTTCAAAGCAAATACCACTGCAGCTAACTCCAAGTCATGGGTCGGATACCCTTTCTCATAGTCTTTCAATTGTCGTGACGCATACGCAATGACCTTGCCGTTTTGCATAAGCACACAGCCAAGTCCTTTATGCGACGCATCACTATAAACCACAAAATATCCTGTGTCGTCCGGAAGGGATAACACAGGTGCTGAACTCAACCTCCTCTTAAGCTCTTGGAAACTTTCCTCACACTTCTCTGTCCAAACGAATTTCACCGATTTTCTAGTCAAATTCGTCAACGGAGTTGCGATCTTGGAAAAGTCCTGAATGAATCTTCTATAATAACCCGCCAATCCAAGAAAACTCCTCACTTCTGACGGTGTTTTCGGCTGATCCCAGTTCATCACAGCTTCGACTTTAGAGGGATCTACCGAAATTCCGTCCTTGTCGATCACATGTCCAAGAAATTGCACTCTTTCAATCCAGAATTCACATTTCGAAAATTTAGCATACAACTTCTCTCTTCTCAACGCCTCTAATGTTAACTTCAGATGTTCTACATGTTCTTCCTTGGTCTTTGAGTATACTAAAATATCGTCGATAAAGACCACCACGAATTTGTCCAAAAACGGCTTGAACACTCCATTCATTAAGCCCATGAATGCTGCAGGAGCATTCGTTAGACCAAATGACATTACCAGAAATTCATAGTGACCATATCGAGTCCTAAATGCTGTCTTTGGAACATCCTCTGGCCTCACCTTCAGCTGATGATAGCCACTCCTCAAGTCTATCTTTGAAAAGTACCTTGCACCCTTCAATTGGTCAAACAGATCGTCGATCCTCGGTAATGGATATCTATTCTTAATTGTGACCTTATTCAGTTCTCTATAGTCGATGCAAAGTCGCATCGTCCCGTCCTTCTTCTTCACAAACAACACCGGCGCTCCCCACGGCGATACGCTCGGTTGGATGTACTTCTTGTCTAGTAACTCTTGTAGTTGTACCATTAACTCTTTCATCTCTACCGGAGCCATCCGGTATGGTGCCTTCGATATTGGGGCCGTCCCTGGGGCCAAATCGATCACAAACTCAACCTCTCTGTCTGGCGGAAGTCCTGGCAGATCATCCGGAAATACGTCTATGAAGTCCCTCACGACTGGTATATCTTCCACTTTCGGGTTTTCTTTACGACTATCAACTATGTAGGCTAAATATCCTACACAGCCTTGTCTTAACAACTTCCTGGCCTGCATCATCGTCAGACAACTTGCTTGTCTAGGCGATTTGCTGCCATAAAACACAACCTTTGACGGGGTCATAAGGTTGATACACTTCCTCTGGCAATCAATTACAGCCCCATAATTGACTAGGTAATCCATTCCCAGAATAACATCGAATTCCCCAAGTCTAATCGGGATAAGATCTACGTTCATAATATTACCCTTAATATCTACTCTACAGTTCTTGTGTACATACCTAACAGGGATCACTTCTCTATTCGCAATCTCTATGTTCATGGGGTATTCTAACTCGTCCATAGGAAGTTCTAAGTTCTTAGCAAAGTCATCGGATATAAATGAACAAGTAGCACCCGAATCAAATAGTACATAAGCATTAACTTTATTGATCGGAATGATACCTGACACCACATCGCGAGACTGTACAGCATCCTGTACGGTCATGTTGAAGGTCCTGGCGGTCGGTCGGTTGGTTGCGGTTGGTCCCGTGATAGTTAGAGCACTTCCACTGCTGTTTCCCCTGTTCCCTCCTGATCCTGCCCCTCCAGATCCCTTCTTGGGACAGTCCCTTGCCAAATGGTCCTTTGAGCCGCAAGTGAAGCAAGCGCCCTTCTTTGGGTTCGGACAGTTAGGTGCTATGTGGCCTTCCTGACCACAATTGTAGCATACTCGTTTTCCTTTCATACAGACCCCCAGGTGAGCTTTTCCGCAGGTCGGACATGCTTCGATCCTCTTCTTCTGACCTCCTTGCTGATTCCCAGTTGATGAGTTATCATTCCACTTCCTCTTCTGATTATTACTCCCTCCCGTGTTGCTACCACTAGCCTTGTTGATTCCTTCACCTTCACTCTTCTTCTTTTTTTGATCTTGGTTATACTTTGTAATAGCGTCACTCCCACCTTCAGCGAGAATGGCCTTCTCCAACACCCCAGCAAAAGTGTTCAATTGGAACATTGACACTTTGCTATACAACCAGGGCTTCAGGCCTTGCTCAAACCTCCTTGCCTTCCTCTGATCGGTGTGCACTTGATACGTGGCAAACCTAGCCAACTCATTGAATTTCGCCGCATATTCCGGTACGGACATATTCCCCTGTTTCAGCTCCAGGAACTGGACCTCCATTTGATTCTGCGAACTGGTCGGAAAGTACATCTCGAAGAACATCTCTTTAAACCTCTCCCAAGTAATCACACCTTCACCTCCCCGGACCTTATTCGCTTGCCACCAATAGCTGGCCTCGGATTTTAGCATGAACGTTGCATAGGCGGTTTTCTGGTCTTCTCTAACTCTGGCGACGTCGAAAACTTTTTCCATCTCCATAACCCAGGTTTGAGCTTCTATCGGGTTCATGGTGCCTTTAAACTCTGGCGGTCCCACCGCCTTGAAGTCCTTGAACGTTGTGTTCGGTGGAGCTTGAGGTTGGTTGTTAAGCGCTCCAGCAAGTAAGTTCGCCAACTGCTGAACGGGGTTAGCATTGGCGTCGTTGTTGTTGTTAGTTGACCCTTCCTGGGCCGGTCGACGGTTTGGTCTTCTCCTTGGCGGCATATTTCTGTTAAGATATATGCTTATTAGAACTTTATTCAATCTTTTAAATATTTAAGGCTTAACTTAAACATTTAGACACAATCAGTCAACACATTATCTCAAATAAACTCTGATATATTACTAAATCAAAAGTTTTAACATAATACGATAGCATCACTGCTATTTACATCAACTATCCTGAGATAAAGAATCTACAGGATTTAAAACATAAAATATTCCTCTGTTTATAAACACATTGGAATTTACATTATTAACTACCAGATAGGTTTCACAAAATCAAATGTTCCTATCACTGCCCATTAAGGCGACGAACAGCTTTGCCACGCTCTTCTTCCATAATCCGAGACATCGTCCTGCGATCTAGCATGTATGACGGTAGTCCTTCGAACTGAATTGGGTACCTCATAACCCGATCCTGGGCCTCATTAATTGCATATTGAAGCGTAGAGTACGTCTCCTCAAGCTTGGCCTTCTTCGCCCGACAATTATCTTCTGCGAGATCTGCTCGTCGTGATTCCCTTACCCAAGCCTCCTCTGCTATGGCCAGCCTTGCTGATTTCTCTTTCAGTTCATTCTTCAATTCCTCTATTTCCTCTGACTTCTGCTTAGTTTGGCCTTTCTCGTGAACCAAATTCCACTCTATATTTCCCAAACGTGTGTGAAGAGCCTCAACCTCTCCATCCCTCAGCTCGATGGTAGACTGTTGAGTAACCGACCGCTCCCTCAGCTCCTGAACAGTCTCCCTCAGCTCCTGAACAGTATCACGTAACTCTATGTTACGGTCATACAGCTCGTCATACATCTCGGCACTGATAGAGCTCGGCGGAAACTCTTCAGGGTCTTCCTCCTCCTCTACGGCTGCCTCAGCCTGAACCTCAATCTCCTCAGGGTCTTCCTCAGAGTCCTCATCTGAATCAGACACCGGCACATACTCCTGACCAATGACTGTGATCAAGGGTGATGGCTCTCGTTGGACTAACTGCTCCCAGACTACGTGGATATCTCGGGGCTCCTCTTCTCTAGCCTCTAGGGGTATAAGGTCCCTGGACTGACTAGGTTCTCCAGCATCTGTCATCCTGACAAATAAAATTTTAAGTTTTAGTAATTACGTGATGTTAATCGATACTCGAATATATAAGTATATGCACATAACACATAAGGTAAGTTATTATCTTTCTTAGAACTCGATAAGAGTTATCATTACTATGTTCTCGATCTCTAAAAAGGCTACTATCCTAAGGTTTTCCCCCAACCTAAGGTTCATAACCTACAGCTTTGATACCAACCTGTGACACCCCCAAATCCGGGTACTTCAATTCCACGGGACTTGGTGTTCACTGTACGAATATTATCTATCTATCTACCCATAGTAAATGCAAACCATGCAATAAATAGAATTAAATCCTCCCCTTATGGGGTTACAACATCTGAGTAATAAATAAAATAAATCCCAGGTCATACTAACCTTAAACATCTGTGCGGAACATAAACAAATAAATAAGTCTTACACAACTCTAATATAAGTCTGAAACATAAACACATAAAATAAACAACAAGTCTTCATCACTTGTTGACCTTGCCCTTGCCTTTGCTAGTAGAAGGCTCGTTGGACCTTTCGTTCTTAACTGCAATGTTATTATTACGCAAGAGTGAGCACGATTGCCCACAAGTATAATAATATGACAACAATATAATAACATGCGAGTGAATCAAAGACATCTGAATAAAGAAACTCAACTTTTGACTCAAGAATGAATAACAGGAATCAAAAGAACGTCTGAGGGTCATAAGACCTTGAACTATGTCCTAGGTTGTAAAGTTTTTATGCTTTAAACCTTTAACAGTCATAAGACTATGGACTCTACTTCTCGTACTTAGGGGGATCAGCCCTTAGTACCATACTGTGCACAATATCTCAACGCTAAAGCGTAAATAATCCCCTTTTACAGGGTTGTTCATCTCAGTTTTGACATCAGAGTCCGCACCAAAGGAAGTTTGGTTTGGATAAGCTCAATAAGTATTTTGGAATTTAGAACGTTCATCAACTATGGACTAGTCGAATCAATAAGGGTTCACTAGTCCTATAAGGTTCAACAATAACATCGATATTCAACTTGAATAATAAATCTCAAGAGTATACAATCGAATAAGTATTGTATAACTGAATCATGCTTTTAAAAGAGTTACAATATGTAATATGAATTTCGAACTTGAACAATTAAGAACACGAGCTTACTCGATATAGAAACACAAGTCTAAGACTTAATAAATGAATAAATTAGAATTTAGGGAACTTGCTAAATCAATAAGTTAGGGATAGGATACTTGCCTCTTGCACAAGCTACAAATATAATTACAATTCACTTCCTCAACGTCCTACACATTACATTATGTATACGACATCGATTAGTTTTCATAACTACCATGTTTAACTGTAGAACTATTCACTTAAGTTCGACTTACAACTTGGTTTATAATATTACTCAATGGCTAACCACATAACATGAATGTAAACTCACAACATGCATATCACACATGTATAGCCCTTTAAACAATCATAATCAAGTTTTACAATTACGATATTCAAGTTCGCACTTAGTTTGTTAACTTGAACCTTCACATTATCTTATACATGTCAATAACTTAATTTATTAATCATGAACTTCAAATCATATAATATTCATTTATGTAACTTAAAACATCTTTTATTATCGAGAACACTACACTTGTGTGCGTGCATGTCCGAAACCCTCCGATTGCCTCCGAATACGCATCAGTCACAAAGATGGCCATTTTTACCCATTTTAACGATTTCAAATTGAAAAACTTAAAGAATGAAAGTTGTAGGTCTACTCGTTATCTTTCCGAATCATCTTGAATCGCCTTAATCGGAGTTCGTATGAAAAAGTTATGCTTATTTTACTACAGGAGGTCAAAACAGTCTCGAAAATAAAAAAACAAAGGCTCCTGGACAGCCCTTATACCCATTGGGGCGGGTCCTAATACCCATGAACACCCGCTGGGGCGGGTCCCCCTGCTGGTGCACTCCCTGGTTCGCGATGAACACACAGAGTAGCCCAAATAAATCCAAATTAAACTAACGTAATGAATTATAAGGCTACCCATAATGTAAAAACTCCACAGAAACATTATATAACATTTTTAGCATGATCTTAGCATTTTAAATTACGTATTTACACAATCCAAGGCATCTATTTTCACTGTTTTCAATATTTTGTAAAGTTTTAAAGGAAAACAAGAAATTCAACGTTACGGATTCGTTATAACACCGAATCCGTTCGTTTAACTTCCATTTTGTTCGTTTAAACGTACATAATTACATGCAAGTATCAATTTAAGTTAAATAAACGTATAAGGCGTGTAAATTTTGTACGTAAGGGCTATATGGGCCATATGTACAATTTCTACACTCTGTAACTTTTGAAAACCCAATTATCAACAAAATTCCATGGTGTGATCACTGAAAGTTATGCATATATGGCATATAATATGTTATAAACACATATTAACACAAATATAGCCATATAATGAATAAATATCAATTTTTTCCATTCACAGAGAATTTTTAAAGCTCGTAAATGGAAAAACTCTGTAAAATTTTGAAAACCCAATTAAGGCCTAATTACATGAATTCGATTATTTTAATTCATTCATACCAAATACAAAACATGTTATAATGATATAATAACACATATATAAGCATATAATCAAAAATTGCTAATTTTTCCCATACACGGAGAACTCAGAATATATGTTCATGAAGGAAACATAGTACGTGAAATAAATTGGGACAAAGGAATTACCCCTAGTAAACTCTGTGAAGATGATGATATGGGCTTTAATTCTTCAATCTCTTCTCTAATCGATTCTTCTCTCAATTTTCTCTCCTAATCTCTCTAAGTTCTCTGATGTTTGTAATATAAAATATAAGACTGATGTATAAGATATATGTATAGCGTAATACGTATAATGTGTATAGTGGGTGAGTGGTCGTCGGTTAGTCCCATAGTGGGTTAACTGATCAACTCCCCATAAGGCCATGTTTGGTTTCTCCCATTCACTCTCCTTTCCCTTTAATTTAATTAACTTACTATAATATAGTTTAATAATGTCACACTTTTAATTAATCAATTAATGTTATTTAAATCAATTAAATAAAATAGCATAAATCCACATTAAATCACATAGTCACATAATTAAAATTCTCATTCATTAATTATGCCAAATCATTAAATCTCCAATTAATTATTTAAATTAATTAGAATAACATTATGCTTATTAATTAATATATTAATCAAATAAGCTCAATTAAATACATACTTTGAATATAAAATTCACCACATTAATTTAACTAATGTGACACGTATAATTAAATTAATCTACCACAATTTCATCAATTAATTATTTAACTCAATAATTAAATCATCGAAAAATATTTATTTAATTCAATAAATATTCAATTTAAATTACAAAAATCTTGTTCGTTACATCTTTCCCCCCTTAAAAGGATTCTGTCCCCAGAATCACGGTTCAATTAAAAATTCGTCCCGTTACATTCTCCCCCCTTACAACGATTCTGTCCCCAGAATCACATATACAAAAAATTTAAGTAAATAAATCTGGGTAATTCTTCATCATATGCTCTTCGAGTTCCCACGTAGCTTCTTCAGCATTGTGGTTCCTCCAAATTACCTTAACAGAAGGTATAACTTTGTTTCTGAGGACTTGCTCTTTCCTGTCAACAATCTGAACAGGAATTTCTTCATAGGATAAGTCTTTTTCAAAATGTAGGGGTTCATATTCAATCACATGTTTGTAATCGGGTTTGTAGGGGCGTAAAACTGAAACATGAAAGACGTTGTGGACATTCTCAAGCGCTGGAGGTAAGGCTACCTCATACGCAACTTCTCCAATCCTTCGTAGTACTTCAAAGGGTCCAATGAACCTTGGGCTCAATTTTCCCTTCTTACCGAATCTGATCTTCCCCTTCCAGGGAGAGACTTTCAAGAACACATAGCTTCCCGATTCAAACTCAACGTTCTTACGGTGTGGATCGGCGTATTTCTTCTGTCTATCCTGAGCGGCTACCAGTCTTGTCCGGATCACTTTGACTATCTCTGCTGTCTGTTGTACCAACTCTGGACCTAGCAATTGTCTCTCGCCAACTTCATCCCAGTATAGCGGAGTTCTGCATTTTCTTCCGTACAACGCTTCGTAAGGCGGCATGCCAATACTAGCGTGGTAACTGTTGTTGTAACCGAATTCCACAAGTGGTAGGTGATCATCCCAATTTCCTTTAAAATCTATGATGCATGCTCTCAACATATCTTCCAATGTCTGGATCGTTCTTTCACTTTGCCCGTCTGTCTGAGGGTGATAAGCTGTACTCATTCTCAACTGTGTCCCCATGCATTCCTGTAGTCGCTTCCAGAAGTTTGATGTGAAGCGCGGATCTCTGTCGGAAATAATTGACACCGGAACTCCGTGCCTCGAAACAATCTCTTTCACATATAACCTTGCCAACTGATCTAAGTTGAATCTGATTTTGATCGGAAGGAAGTGTGCTGATTTCGTCAGTCGGTCAACGATAACCCATACTGCGTCGTAGCCTTTCTGAGTCGTCGGAAGGCCAACCACGAAATCCATCGTAATGTGTTCCCATTTCCATTCTGGGATTTCCAGGGGTTGTAGCAAACCACTCGGCCTCTGATGTTCTGCTTTTACTTTCTGACAGGTCAGACACTTTGCAACACACTCAGCAACATCTCGTTTCAAATTCGGCCACCAGAAGTGCTGTCGAAGATCCTGGTACATCTTGGTACTACCGGGGTGAATCGAATACCGTGAGCTATGAGCCTCGCTCAAAATGTCATCGTTAATCTCTGGCACTGACGGTACCCAAACTCTGTTCTCAAATCTCAGTAGTCCCTCACTGTCTATCTTGAATCTCAGTTCGGTTCCTTCAGATATCTTTTTCTTAACCTTTTCACATTCTTCGTCCTGAAGTTGAGCTTCTTTAACTTTATCCAATAGGATTGTACCAGTTTGCATCTGAAACAACTTCTCGTCAATCTCCATCGGATACTTCACTTCCAATTCCAGCTTTTCCATTGCTGAAATTAGCTCCTCCTGAGCAGTCAACATCATCAATTTCTCCCGACCCTTTCTGCTTAAGGCGTCGGCAACCACATTAGCCTTACCCGGATGGTATAAGATTTCACAGTCATAGTCCTTAATTAACTCCAGCCACCTTCTCTGGCGCATATTCAAGTCCTTCTGTGTAAAAATATATTTCAGACTCTTGTGGTCTGTATATATTTCACACTTCTCCCCATAGAGATAGTGTCTCCAAATTTTCAAAGCAAATACCACTGCAGCTAACTCCAAGTCATGGGTCGGATACCCTTTCTCATAGTCTTTCAATTGTCGTGACGCATACGCAATGACCTTGCCGTTTTGCATAAGCACACAGCCAAGTCCTTTATGCGACGCATCACTATAAACCACAAAATATCCTGTGTCGTCCGGAAGGGATAACACAGGTGCTGAACTCAACCTCCTCTTAAGCTCTTGGAAACTTTCCTCACACTTCTCTGTCCAAACGAATTTCACCGATTTTCTAGTCAAATTCGTCAACGGAGTTGCGATCTTGGAAAAGTCCTGAATGAATCTTCTATAATAACCCGCCAATCCAAGAAAACTCCTCACTTCTGACGGTGTTTTCGGCTGATCCCAGTTCATCACAGCTTCGACTTTAGAGGGATCTACCGAAATTCCGTCCTTGTCGATCACATGTCCAAGAAATTGCACTCTTTCAATCCAGAATTCACATTTCGAAAATTTAGCATACAACTTCTCTCTTCTCAACGCCTCTAATGTTAACTTCAGATGTTCTACATGTTCTTCCTTGGTCTTTGAGTATACTAAAATATCGTCGATAAAGACCACCACGAATTTGTCCAAAAACGGCTTGAACACTCCATTCATTAAGCCCATGAATGCTGCAGGAGCATTCGTTAGACCAAATGACATTACCAGAAATTCATAGTGACCATATCGAGTCCTAAATGCTGTCTTTGGAACATCCTCTGGCCTCACCTTCAGCTGATGATAGCCACTCCTCAAGTCTATCTTTGAAAAGTACCTTGCACCCTTCAATTGGTCAAACAGATCGTCGATCCTCGGTAATGGATATCTATTCTTAATTGTGACCTTATTCAGTTCTCTATAGTCGATGCAAAGTCGCATCGTCCCGTCCTTCTTCTTCACAAACAACACCGGCGCTCCCCACGGCGATACGCTCGGTTGGATGTACTTCTTGTCTAGTAACTCTTGTAGTTGTACCATTAACTCTTTCATCTCTACCGGAGCCATCCGGTATGGTGCCTTCGATATTGGGGCCGTCCCTGGGGCCAAATCGATCACAAACTCAACCTCTCTGTCTGGCGGAAGTCCTGGCAGATCATCCGGAAATACGTCTATGAAGTCCCTCACGACTGGTATATCTTCCACTTTCGGGTTTTCTTTACGACTATCAACTATGTAGGCTAAATATCCTACACAGCCTTGTCTTAACAACTTCCTGGCCTGCATCATCGTCAGACAACTTGCTTGTCTAGGCGATTTGCTGCCATAAAACACAACCTTTGACGGGGTCATAAGGTTGATACACTTCCTCTGGCAATCAATTACAGCCCCATAATTGACTAGGTAATCCATTCCCAGAATAACATCGAATTCCCCAAGTCTAATCGGGATAAGATCTACGTTCATAATATTACCCTTAATATCTACTCTACAGTTCTTGTGTACATACCTAACAGGGATCACTTCTCTATTCGCAATCTCTATGTTCATGGGGTATTCTAACTCGTCCATAGGAAGTTCTAAGTTCTTAGCAAAGTCATCGGATATAAATGAACAAGTAGCACCCGAATCAAATAGTACATAAGCATTAACTTTATTGATCGGAATGATACCTGACACCACATCGCGAGACTGTACAGCATCCTGTACGGTCATGTTGAAGGTCCTGGCGGTCGGTCGGTTGGTTGCGGTTGGTCCCGTGATAGTTAGAGCACTTCCACTGCTGTTTCCCCTGTTCCCTCTTGATCCTGCCCCTCCAGATCCCTTCTTGGGACAGTCCCTTGCCAAATGGTCCTTTGAGCCGCAAGTGAAGCAAGCGCCCTTCTTTGGGTTCGGACAGTTAGGTGCTATGTTGCCTTCCTGACCACAATTGTAGCATACTCGTTTTCCTTTCATACAGACCCCCAGGTGAGCTTTTCCGCAGGTCGGACATGCTTCGATCCTCTTCTTCTGACCTCCTTGCTGATTCCCAGTTGATGAGTTATCATTCCACTTCTTCTTCTGATTATTACTCCCTCCCGTGTTGCTACCACTAGCCTTGTTGATTCCTTCACCTTCACTCTTCTTCTTTTTTTGATCTTGGTTATACTTTGTAATAGCGTCACTCCCACCTTCAGCGAGAATGGCCTTCTCCAACACCCTAGCAAAAGTGTTCAATTGGAACATTGACACTTTGCTATACAACCAGGGCTTCAGGCCTTGCTCAAACCTCCTTGCCTTCCTCTGATCGGTGTGCACTTGATACGTGGCAAACCTAGCCAACTCATTGAATTTCGCCGCATATTCCGGTACGGACATATTCCCCTGTTTCAGCTCCAGGAACTGGACCTCCATTTGATTCTGCGAACTGGTCGGAAAGTACATCTCGAAGAACATCTCTTTAAACCTCTCCCAAGTAATCACACCTTCACCTCCCCGGACCTTATTCGCTTGCCACCAATAGCTGGCCTCGGATTTTAGCATGAACGTTGCATAGGCGGTTTTCTGGTCTTCTCTAACTCTGGCGACGTCGAAAACTTTTTCCATCTCCATAACCCAGGTTTGAGCTTCTATCGGGTTCATGGTGCCTTTAAACTCTGGCGGTCCCACCGCCTTGAAGTCCTTGAACGTTGTGTTCGGTGGAGCTTGAGATTGGTTGTTAAGCGCTCCAGCAAGTAAGTTCGCCAACTGCTGAACGGGGTTAGCATTGGCGTCGTTGTTGTTGTTAGTTGACCCTTCCTGGGCCGGTCGACGGTTTGGTCTTCTCCTTGGCGGCATATTTCTGTTAAGATATATGCTTATTAGAACTTTATTCAATCTTTTAAATATTTAAGGCTTAACTTAAACATTTAGACACAATCAGTCAACACATTATCTCAAATAAACTCTGATATATTACTAAATCAAAAGTTTTAACATAATACGATAGCATCACTGCTATTTACATCAACTATCCTGAGATAAAGAATCTACAAGATTTAAAACATAAAATATTCCTCTGTTTATAAACACATTGGAATTTACATTATTAACTACCAGATAGGTTTCACAAAATCAAATGTTCCTATCACTGCCCATTAAGGCGACGAACAGCTTTGCCACGCTCTTCTTCCATAATCCGAGACATCGTCCTGCGATCTAGCATGTATGACGGTAGTCCTTCGAACTGAATTGGGTACCTCATAACCCGATCCTGGGCCTCATTAATTGCATATTGAAGCGTAGAGTACGTCTCCTCAAGCTTGGCCTTCTTCGCCCGACAATTATCTTCTGCGAGATCTGCTCGTCGTGATTCCCTTACCCAAGCCTCCTCTGCTATGGCCAGCCTTGCTAATTTCTCTTTCAGTTCATTCTTCAATTCCTCTATTTCCTCTGACTTCTGCCTAGTTTGGCCTTTCTCGTGAACCAAATTCCACTCTATATTTTCCAAACGTGTGTGAAGAGCCTCAACCTCTCCATCCCTCAGCTCGATGGTAGACTGTTGAGTAACCGACCGCTCCCTCAGCTCCTGAACAGTCTCCCTCAGCTCCTGAACAGTATCACGTAACTCTATGTTACGGTCATACAGCTCGTCATACATCTCGGCAATGATAGAGCTCGGCGGAAACTCTTCAGGGTCTTCCTCCTCCTCTACGGCTGCCTCAGCCTGAACCTCAATCTCCTCAGGGTCTTCCTCAGAGTCCTCATCTGAATCAGACACCGGCACATACTCCTGACCAATGACTGTGATCAAGGGTGATGGCTCTCGTTGGACTAACTGCTCCCAGACTACGTGGATATCTCGGGGCTCCTCTTCTCTAGCCTCTAGGGGTATAAGGTCCCTGGACTGACTAGGTTCTCCAGCATCTGTCATCCTGACAAATAAAATTTTAAGTTTTAGTAATTACGTGATGTTAATCGATACTCGAATATATAAGTATATGCACATAACACATAAGGTAAGTTATTATCTTTCTTAGAACTCGATAAGAGTTATCATTACTATGTTCTCGATCTCTAAAAAGGCTACTATCCTAAGGTTTTCCCCCAACCTAAGGTTCATAACCTACAGCTCTGATACCAACCTGTGACACCCCCAAATCCGGGTACTTCAATTCCACGGGACTTGGTGTTCACTGTACGAATATTATCTATCTATCTACCCATAGTAAATGCAAACCATGCAATAAATAGAATTAAATCCTCCCCTTATGGGGTTACAATATCTGAGTAATAAATAAAATAAATCCCAGGTCATACTAACCTTAAACATCTGTGCGGAACATAAACAAATAAATAAGTCTTACACAACTCTAATATAAGTCTGAAACATAAACACATAAAATAAACAACAAGTCTTCATCACTTGTTGACCTTGCCCTTGCCCTTGCTAGTAGAAGGCTCGTTGGACCTTTCGTTCTTAGCTGCAATGTTATTATTACGCAAGAGTGAGCACGATTGCCCACAAGTATAATAATATGACAACAATATAATAACATGCGAGTGAATCAAAGACATCTGAATAAAGAAACTCAACTTTTGACTCAAGAATGAATAACAGGAATCAAAAGAACGTCTGATGGTCATAAGACCTTGAACTATGTCCTAGGTTGTAAAGTTTTTATGCTTTAAACCTTTAACAGTCATAAGACTATGGACTCTACTTCTCGTACTTAGGGGGATCAGCCCTTAGTACCATACTATGCACAATATCTCAACGCTAAAGCGTAAATAATCCCCTTTTACAGGGTTGTTCATCTCAGTTTTGACATCAGAGTCCGCACCAAAGGAAGTTTGGTTTGGATAAGCTCAATAAGTATTTTGGAATGTAGAACGTTCATCAACTATGGACTAGTCGAATCAATAAGGGTTCACTAGTCCTATAAGGTTCAACAATAACATCGATATTCAACTTGAATAATAAATCTCAAGAGTATACAATCGAATAAGTATTGTATAACTGAATCATGCTTTTAAAAGAGTTACAATATGTAATATGAATTTTGAACTTGAACAATTAAGAACACGAGCTTACTCGATATAGAAACACAAGTCTAAGACTTAATAAATGAATAAATTAGAATTTAGGGAACTTGCTAAATCAATAAGTTAGGGATAGGATACTTGCCTCTTGCACAAGCTACAAATATAATTACAATTCACTTCCTCAACGTCCTACACATTACATTATGTATACGACATCGATTAGTTTTCATAACTACCATGTTTAACTGTAGAACTATTCACTTAAGTTCGACTTACAACTTGGTTTATAATATTACTCAATGGCTAACCACATAACATGAATGTAAACTCACAACATGCATATCACACATGTATAGCCCTTTAAACAATCATAATCAAGTTTTACAATTACGATATTCAAGTTCGCACTTAGTTTGTTAACTTGAACCTTCACATTATCTTATACATGTCAATAACTTAATTTATTAATCATGAACTTCAAATCATATAATATTCATTTATGTAACTTAAAACATCTTTTATTATCGAGAACACTACACTTGTGTGCGTGCATGTCCGAAACCCTCCGATTGCCTCTCGAATACGCATCAGTCACAAAGATGGCCATTTTTACCCATTTTAACGATTTCAAATTGAAAAACTTAAAGAATGAAAGTTGTAGGTCTACTCGTTATCTTTCCGAATCATCTTGAATCGCCTTAATCGGAGTTCGTATGAAAAAGTTATGCTTATTTTACTACAGGAGGTCAAAACAGTCTCGAAAATAAAAAAAACAAAGGCTCCTGGACAGCCCTTATACCCATTGGGGCGGGTCCTAATACCCATGAACACCCGCTGGGGCGGGTCCCCCTGCTGGTGCACTCCCTGGTTCGCGATGAACACACAGAGTAGCCCAAATAAATCCAAATTAAACTAACGTAATGAATTATAAGGCTACCCATAATGTAAAAACTCCACAGAAACATTATATAATATTTTTAGCATGATCTTAGCATTTTAAATTACGTATTTACACAATCCAAGGCATCTATTTTCACTGTTTTTAATATTTTGTAAAGTTTTAAAGGAAAACAAGAAATTCAACGTTACGGATTCGTTATAACACCGAATTCGTTCGTTTAACTTCCATTTTGTTCGTTTAAACGTACATAATTACATGCAAGTATCAATTTAAGTTAAATAAACGTATAAGGCGTGTAAATTTTGTACGTAAGGGCTATATGGGCCATATGTACAATTTCTACACTCTGTAACTTTTGAAAACCCAATTATCAACAAAATTCCATGGTGTGATCACTGAAAGTTATGCCATATATGGCATATAATATGTTATAAACACATATTAACACAAATATAGCCATACAATGAATAAATATCAATTTTTTCCATTCACAGAGAATTTTTAAAGCTCGTAAATGGAAAAACTCTGTAAAATTTTGAAAACCCAATTAAGGCCTAATTACATGAATTCGATTATTTTAATTCATTCATACCAAATACAAAACATGTTATAATGATATAATAACACATATATAAGCATATAATCAAAAATTGCTAATTTTTCCCATACACGGAGAACTCAGAATATATGTTCATGAAGGAAACATAGTACGTGAAATAAATTGGGACAAAGGAATTACCCCTAGTAAACTCTGTGAAGATGATGATATGGGCTTTAATTCTTCAATCTCTTCTCTAATCGATTCTTCTCTCAATTTTCTCTCCTAATCTCTCTAAGTTCTCTGATGTTTGTAATATAAAATATAAGACTGATGTATAAGATATATGTATAGCGTAATACGTATAATGTGTATAGTGGGTGAGTGGTCGTCGGTTAGTCCCATAGTGGGTTAACTGATCAACTCCCCATAAGGCCATGTTTGGTTTCTCCCATTCACTCTCCTTTCCCTTTAATTTAATTAACTTACTATAATATAGTTTAATAATGTCACACTTTTAATTAATCAATTAATGTTATTTAAATCAATTAAATAAAATAGCATAAATCCACATTAAATCACATAGTCACATAATTAAAATTCTCATTCATTAATTATGCCAAATCATTAAATCTCCAATTAATTATTTAAATTAATTAGAATAACATTATGCTTATTAATTAATATATTAATCAAATAAGCTCAATTAAATACATACTTTGAATATAAAATTCACCACATTAATTTAACTAATGTGACACGTATAATTAAATTAATCTACCACAATTTCATCAATTAATTATTTAACTCAATAATTAAATCATCGAAAAATATTTATTTAATTCAATAAATATTCAATTTAAATTACAAAAATCTTGTTCGTTACAAGGTCTTCCAACAAGAAGAATTGTGAGGGATTTAAGCATCGTTTTGAACTCGATAGCCATGGGATTGCTCCTTTTGATGCTAATCAAACTAGAACGAAGTAATAGGACTCCCAATCACCTCTTTCTTCGACAATTGTAGAGAACCAATGAAACAATTTAAAGGTCTCCACAAAAGAAGACTTGTGTGAGATGTACGCATCGTTTTGAACGTGATAGTCAAGGGATTGCTCCTTTTGTTACTAATCAAACTAGAACGAACTAATAGGACTCATAATCACCTATTTCTGTGAAAAATTTAGAGAGCCAATGAAACAATTAGAATGTCTTCCTAAAAGAAGACTTGTGTGAGATGTACACATCGTTTTGAATGCGGTAGTCATGAGATTTCTCCTTTTGATTCCAATATAACTAGAACGGAGAAATAGAACTCATAACGACCTCATTCTTTGACAATTGGAGAGAACCAATGAAACAAATAGAACCTCTCCCTAAATGAAGACTTATGTGAGATGTACGCATCGTTTTGAACGCGATAGTCATGTGATTAATCCTCTTGATGCTAATCAAACTAGAACGAACTAATAGGAATCCTAATCACCTCTTTCTTTGACAAATTTAGAGAACCAATGAAACAATAGAAATATCTCCCTAAATGAAGACTTGTGTGAGATGTGCGCATCATTTTGAACGCGATAGCAATGGGATTGCTCCTTTTGATGCCAATCAAACTAGAACGAAGAAATAGGACTCATAACCACCTCATTCTTTGACAATTTGAGAGAACCTATGAAACAATTAGAAGGTCTCCTTCAGTGAAGACTTGTGTGAGATGTACGTATTGTTTTTAACGTGATAGTCATGTGATTGCTCCTTTTGATGCTAATCAATCTTGAATGAAGTAATAGGACATTTAATCACCTTATTCTTAAACAATTTAACAGATCCAATGAAACAACAGAAATGACTCATTATATGAAGACTTGTGTGAGATGTACGCATCATTTTAAATGGGATAGTTATGGCATTGCTCCTGTTAATGCAAATAAATCTAGAACGACCAAATAGGACTCTTAACTTTCTTTGACAATTTCAGACAACCAATGAAACAATAAGAAAGTCTACCTACATGAAGACTTGTGTGAGATGTACTCATCGTTATGAAAGCGATAGCCATAGAATTACTCCTTTTAATTCTAATCAAACTAGAACAAAATAATAGGATTCCTAATCACCTATTTCTTTGACAATTTTAGAAAACCAATGAAACGATAAGAAGGTCTCCCTAATTAAAGTCCGGTGTGAGATGCACGTATCGATTCGAATGAGATAGTCATGGGATTACTCCTTTTGATGCCAATCTAACTTGAACCAAATAATAGAACTCGTAATCACCTCATTCTTTGATAATTTGAGAAAATCTATGAAACAATTAGAAGGTCTTCCAAAATGTGGGCTTGTGTGAGTTGTTGTACGCAACGTTTTGAATGTGATAATCATAGAATTGC
The DNA here is from genome assembly GCA_020205555.1 of Panax stipuleanatus. Lineage (NCBI taxonomy): Eukaryota > Viridiplantae > Streptophyta > Magnoliopsida > Apiales > Araliaceae > Panax > Panax stipuleanatus. Next base: position 24,947 of record JAINUT010000808.1, on the reverse strand, counting down.
TTCTTTTAATGCTAATCAAACAAGAATGAAGTTATAGAACTCGTAATCACCCCTTTCTTTGACAATTTGACAGAACCAATGAAACAATAACAATGTCTCCCTAAATGAAGACTTGTTTGAGATTTGCGCATCGTTTTGAACGTGATAGTCATGAGATTGCTTGTTTTGTTGCCAATAAAACTAAAACGAAGAAATAAGACTCCTAATCTCCTATTTCTTTGACAATTTGAGACATCCAATGAAAAAAATAAGGCCTTCCAACATGAAGACTTGTGAGAGATTTACACATCGTTTTGAACGCGATAGCCATTGGACTGCTCCTCTTGATGCTAATCAGACTAGAACGAAGTAATAGGACTCCTAATCACCTCTTTCTTCGACAATTTTAGAGAACCAATGAAACAATTTAAAGGTCTAGATAAAAAAAGACATGTGTGAGAAGTACGCATCGTTTTGAATGTGATAGTCATGGGATTGCGCCTTTTGATGCTAATCAAACTAGAACGAACTAATAGGACTCATAATCACCTCTTTCTGTGAAAATTTTAGAGAACCAATGATACATTTAGAAGGTTTTCCTAAAAAAAGACTTGTGTGAGATGTACGCATCGTTTTGAACGCGATAGTCATGAGATTGCTCCTTTTGATTCCAATCTAACTAGAACGGAGAAATAGAACTCGTAATGACCTCATTCTTTGATAATTAGAGAGAACCAATGAAACAAATAGAACCTCTCTCTAAATGAAGACTTATGTGAGATGTACGCATCGTTTTGAACGCGATAGTCATGTGATTAATCCTCTTGATGCTAATCAAACTAGAACGAACTAATAAGAATCCTAATCACCTCTTTCTTTGACAAATTTAGAGAACCAATGAAACAATAGAAATATCTCCCTAAATGAAGACTTGTGTGAGATGTGCTCATCATTTTGAAAGCGATAGTAATGGGATTGCTCGTTTTAATGCCAACCAAACTAGCACGAAGAAATAGGACTTGTAACCACCTCATTCTTTGACAATTTGAGAGAACCTATGAAACAATTAGAAGTTCTCCTTAAATAAAGACATGTGTGAGATGTATGCATCGTTTTTAACGTGCTAGTCATGTGATTGCTCATGTTGATGCTAATCAATCTTGAATGAACTAATAGGACTCTTAATCACCTTTTTCTTCAACAATTTAACAGATCCAATGAAACAACAAAAATGTCTCCCTATATGAAGACTTGTGTGAGACGTATGCATCATTTTAAACGGGATAGTTATAGCATTGCTCCTGTTAATGCAAATAAATCTAGAACGACCAAATAGGACTCTTAACTTTGTATGACAATTTGAGACAACCAATAAAACAATATGAAGGTCTACCTACATGAAGACTTGTGTGAGATGTACGCATCGTTTTGAAAGCGATAGCCATGGAATTACTCCTTTTCATGCTAATCAAACTAGAACAAACTAATAGGATTCCTAATCACCTATTTCTTTGACAATTTTAGAAAGCCAATGAAACGATAAGAAGGTCACCCTAAATGAAGTCCTGTGTGAGATGCACGTATCGTTTCGAATGAGATTGTCATGGGATTGCTCCTTTTGATGCCAATCTAACTTGAACTAAGTAATAGAACTCGTAATCACCTCATTCTTTGACAATTTGAGAAAATCTATGAAACAATTAGAAGGTCTCCCAAAATGTAGGCTTGTGTGAGTTGTTGTACGTAACGTTTTGAACGTGATAATCATATAGTTGCTTCTTTTGATGCTAATCAAACAATAATGAAGTAATAGAACTCGTAATCACCCCTTTCTTTGACAATTTGACAGAACCAATGAAACAATAACAATGTCTCCCAAAATGAAGACTTGTTTGAGATTTGCGCATCGTTTTGAACATGATAGTGATGAGATTGCTCGTTTTGTTTCCAATAAAACTAAAACGAAGAAATAATACTCCTAATCTCCTATTTCTTTGACAATTTGAGACAACCAATGAAAAAAATAAGAAGGTGAAGACATGAAGACTTGTGAGGGATTTACGCATCGTTTTGAACGCGATAGCCATGGGACTGCTCCTTTTGATGCTAATCAAACTAGAACGAAGTAATAGGACTCCTAATCACCTCTTTCTTCGACAATTTTAGAGAACCAATGAAACAATTTAAAGGTCTTCATAAAAGAAGACTTGTGTGAGATGTACGCATCGTTTTGAACGCGATAGTCATAAGTTTGCTCCTTTTGATTCAAATCTAACTAGAACGGAAAAATAGAACTCGTAATGACCTCATTCTTTCACAATTGGAGAGAACCAATGAAACAAATAGAACCTCTCTCTAAACGAAGACTTACGTGAGATGTACGCATCGTTTTGAACGCGATAGCCATGTGATTAATCCTCTTGATGCTAATCAAACTAGAACGAACTAATAGGAATCATAATCACCTCTTTCTTTGACAAATTTAGAGAACCAATGAAACAATAGAAATATCTCCCTAAATGAAGACTTGTGTGAGATGTGCCCATTATTTTGAACGCGATAGTAATGGGATTGCTCCTTTTGATGCCAATCAAACTAGAACGAAGAAATAGGACCCGTAACCACCTCATTCTTTGACAATTTGAGAGAACATATGAAACAATTAGAAAGTCTCCTTAAATGAATACTTGTGTGAGATGTACGCATCGTTTTTAACGTGATAGTCATGTGATTGCTCATGTTGATGCTAATCAATCTTGAATGAAGTAATAGGACTCTTAATCACCTTTTTCTTCAACAATTTAACAGATCCAATGAAACAACAAAAATGTCTCCCTATATGAAGACTTGTGTGAGATGTACGCATCATTTTAAACGGGATAGTTATGGCATTGCTCCTGTTAATGCAAATAAATCTAGAACGACCAAATAGGACTCTTAACTTTCTTTGACAATTTGAGACAACCAATGAAACAATAAGAAGGTCTACCTACATGAAGACTTGTGTGAGATGTACGCATCGTTTTGAAAGCGATAGCCATGGAATTACTCTTTTTAATGCAAATCAAACTAGAACAAACTAATAGGATTCCTAATCACCTATTTCTTTGATAATTTTAGAAAACCAATGAAACGATAAGAAGGTCTCCCTAAATGAAGTCCTGTGTGAGATGCACGTATCGTTTTGAATGAGATTGTCATGGGATTTCTCATTTTGATGCCAATCTAACTTGAACCAAGTAATAGAACTCGTAGTCACCTCCTTCTTTGACAATTTGAGAAAATCTATGAAACAATTAGAAGGCCTCCCATAATGTAGGCTTGTGTGAGTTGTTGTACGTAACGTTTTGAACGTGATAATCATAGAATTGCTTCTTTTGATGCTAATCAAACAATAATGAAGTAATAGAACTCGTAATCACCCCTTTCTTTGACAATTTGACAGAACCAATGAAACAATAACAATGTCTCCCTAAATGAAGACTTGTTTGAGATTTACGCATCGTTTTGAACGTGATAGTCATGAGATTGCTTGTTTTGTTGCCAATAAAACTAAAACGAAGGAATAAGACTCTTAATCTCCTATTTCTTTGACAATTTGAGACAACCAATGAAAAAAATAAGAAGGTGAAGACATGAAGACTTGTGAGGGATTTACGCATCATTTTGAACACGATAGCCATGGGACTGCTCCTTTTGATGCTAATCAAACTAGAACGAAGTAATAGGACTCCTAATATCCTCTTTTTGTGACAATTTTAGAGAACCAATGAAACAATTAGAAGGTCTTCCTAAAAGAAGACTTGTGTGAGATGTACGCATCGTTTTGAACGTGATAGTCTTGGGATTGCTCCTTTTGATGCTAATCAAACTAGAACGAACTAATAGGACTCATAATCACCTCTTTCTGTGATAATTTTAGAGAACCAATTAAACAATTAGACGGTCTTCCTAAAAGAAGACTTGTGTGAGATGTACGCATCGTTTTGAACGCGATAGTCATGAGATTGCTCCTTTTGATTCCAATCTAACTAGAACGGAGAAATAGAACTAGTAATGACCTCATTCTTTGACAATTGGAGAGAACCAATGAAACAAATAAAACCTCTCCCTAAATGAAGACTTATGTGAGATGTAAGCATCGTTTTGAACGCGATAGTCATGTGATTAATCCTCTTGATGCTAATCAAACTAGAACGAACTAATAGGAATCATAATCACCTCTTTCGTTGACAAATCTAGAGAACCAATGAAACAATTTAAAGGTCTCAATCAAAGAAGACTTGTGTGAGATGTACGCATCGTTTTGAACGTGATAGTCATGGGATTGCTTCTTTTGATACTAATCAAACTAGAACGAACTCATATGACTCATAATAACCTCTTTCTGTGACAAGTTTAGAGAACCAATGAAACAATTAGAAAATCTTCCTAAAAGAAGACTTGTGTGAGATGTACGCATCGTTTTGAACCCGATAGTCATGAGATTGCTCCTTTTGATTCCAATCTAACTAGAACAGAGAAATAGAACTAGTAATGACCTCATTCTTTGACAATTGGAGAGAACCAATGAAACAAATAGAACCTCTCCCTAAATGAAGACTTATGTGAGATGTACGCATCGTTTTGAACGCGATAGTCATGTGATTAATCCTCTTGATGCTAGTCAAACTAGAACGAACTAATAGGAATCATAATCACCTCTTTCTTTGACAAATTTAGAGAACCAATGAAACAATAGAAATATCTCCCTAAATGAAGACTTGTGTGAGATGTGCCCATTATTTTGAACGCGATAGTAATGGGATTGCTCCTTTTGATGCCAATCAAACTAGAACGAAGAAATAGGACCCGTAACCACCTCATTCTTTGACAATTTGAGAGAACATATGAAACAATTAGAAAGTCTACCTAAATGAATACTTGTGTGAGATGTACGCATCGTTTTTAACGTGATAGTCATGTGATTGCTCATGTTGATGCTAATCAATCTTGAATGAAGTAATAGGACTCTTAATCACCTTTTTCTTCAACAATTTAACAGATCCAATGAAACAACAAAAATGTCTCCCTATATGAAGACTTGTGTGAGATGTACGCATCATTTTAAACGGGATAGTTATGGCATTGCTCCTGTTAATGCAAATAAATCTAGAACGACCAAATAGGACTCTTAACTTTCTTTGACAATTTGAGACAACCAATGAAACAATAAGAAGGTCTACCTACATGAAGACTTGTGTGAGATGTACGCATCGTTTTGAAAACGATAGCCATGGAATTACTCTTTTTAATGCTAATCAAACTAGAACAAACTAATAGGATTCCTAATCACCTATTTCTTTGACAATTTTAGAAAACCAATGAAACGATAAGAACGTCCCCCTAAATGAAGTCCTGTGTGAGATGCACGTATCGTTTCGAATGAGATAGTCATGGGATTGCTTCTTTTGATGCCAATCTAACTTGAACCAAGTTATAGAAATCGTAATCACCTCATTCTTTGACAAGTTGAGAAAATCTATTAAACAATTAAAAGGTCTCCCAAAATGTAGGCTTGTGTGAGTTGTTGTACGTAACGTTTTGAACGTGCTAATCATAGAATTGCTTCTTTTGATGCTAATCAAACAAGAATGAAGTAATAGAACTCGTAATCACCCCTTTCTTTGACAATTTGACAGAACCAATGAAACAATAACAATGTCTCCCTAAATGAAGACTTGTTTGAGATTTGCGCATCGTTTTGAACGTGATATTCATGAGATTGCTCGTTTTGTTGCCAATAAAACTAAAACGAAGAAATAAGACTCCTAATCTCCTATTTCTTTGACAATTTGAGACAACCAATGAAAAAAATAAGAATGTCTTCCAACATGAAGACTTGTGAGGGATTTACGCATCGTTTTGAACGCGATAGCCATGGGATTGTTCCTTTTGATGCTAATCAAACTAGAACGAAGTAATAGGACTCCTAATCACCTCTTTCTTCTACAATTTTAGAGAACCAATGAAACAATTAGAAGGTCTCCATAAAAGAAGTCTTGTCTGAGATGTACGCATCGTTTTGAACGTGATAGTCATGGGATTGCTTCTTTTGATACTAATCAAACTAGAACGAACTCATATGACTCATAATAACCTCTTTCTGTGACAAGTTTAGAGAACCAATGAAACAATTAGAAAATCTTCCTAAAAGAAGACTTGTGTGAGATGTACGCATCGTTTTGAACCCGATAGTCATGAGATTGCTCCTTTTGATTCCAATCTAACTAGAACAGAGAAATAGAACTAGTAATGACCTCATTCTTTGACAATTGGAGAGAACCAATGAAACAAATAGAACCTCTCCCTAAATGAAGACTTATGTGAGATGTACGCATCGTTTTGAACGCGATAGTCATGTGATTAATCCTCTTGATGCTAGTCAAACTAGAACGAACTAATAGGAATCATAATCACCTCTTTCTTTGACAAATTTAGAGAACCAATGAAACAATAGAAATATCTCCCTAAATGAAGACTTGTGTGAGATGTGCCCATTATTTTGAACGCGATAGTAATGGGATTGCTCCTTTTGATGCCAATCAAACTAGAACGAAGAAATAGGACCCGTAACCACCTCATTCTTTGACAATTTGAGAGAACATATGAAACAATTAGAAAGTCTCCTTAAATGAATACTTGTGTGAGATGTACGCATCGTTTTTAACGTGATAGTCATGTGATTGCTCATGTTGATGCTAATCAATCTTGAATGAAGTAATAGGACTCTTAATCACCTTTTTCTTCAACAATTTAACAGATCCAATGAAACAACAAAAATGTCTCCCTATATGAAGACTTGTGTGAGATGTACGCATCATTTTAAACGGGATAGTTATGGCATTGCTCCTGTTAATGCAAATAAATCTAGAACGACCAAATAGGACTCTTAACTTTCTTTGACAATTTGAGACAACCAATGAAACAATAAGAAGGTCTACCTACATGAAGACTTGTGTGAGATGTACGCATCGTTTTGAAAGCGATAGCCATGGAATTACTCTTTTAATGCTAATCAAAATAGAACAAACTAATAGGATTCCTAATCACCTATTTCTTTGACAATTTTAGAAAACCAATGAAACGATAAGAATGTCTCCCTAAATGAAGTCCTGTGTGAGATGCACGTATCGTTTCGAATGAGATAGTCATGGGATTGCTTCTTTTGATGCCAATCTAACTTGAACCAAGTTATAGAAATCGTAATCACCTCATTCTTTGACAATTTGAGAAAATCTATTAAACAATTAAAAGGTCTCCCAAAATGTAGGCTTGTGTGAGTTGTTGTACGTAACGTTTTGAACGTGCTACTCATAGAATTGCTTCTTTTGATGCTAATCAAACAAGAATGAAGTAATAGAACTCGTAATCACCCCTTTCTTTGACAATTTGACAGAACCAATGAAACAATAACAATGTCTCCCTAAATGAAGACTTGTTTGAGATTTGCGCATCGTTTTGAACGTGATATTCATGAGATTGCTCGTTTTGTTGCCAATAAAACTAAAACGAAGAAATAAGACTCCTAATCTCCTATTTCTTTGACAATTTGAGACAACCAATGAAAAAAATAAGAATGTCTTCCAACATGAAGACTTGTGAGGGATTTACGCATCGTTTTGAACGCGATAGCCATGGGATTGTTCCTTTTGATGCTAATCAAACTAGAACGAAGTAATAGGACTCCTAATCACCTCTTTCTTCTACAATTTTAGAGAACCAATGAAACAATTAGAAGGTCTCCATAAAAGAAGTCTTGTCTGAGATGTACGCATCGTTTTGAACGTGATAGTCATGGGATTGCTTCCTTTTGATACTAATCAAACTAGAACGAACTCATATGACTCATAATAACCTCTTTCTGTGACAAGTTTAGAGAACCAATGAAACAATTAGAAAATCTTCCTAAAAGAAGACTTGTGTGAGATGTACGCATCGTTTTGAACCCGATAGTCATGAGATTGCTCCTTTTGATTCCAATCTAACTAGAACGGAGAAATAGAACTAGTAATGACCTCATTCTTTGACAATTGGAGAGAACCAATGAAACAAATAAAACCTCTCCCTAAATGAAGACTTATGTGAGATGTACGCATCGTTTTGAACGCGATAGTCATGTGATTAATCCTCTTGATGCTAATCAAACTTTAGAGAACCAATGAAACAATAGAAATATCTCCCTAAATGAAGACTTGTGTGAGATGTGCCCATTATTTTGAACGCGATAGTAATGGGATTGCTCCTTTTGATGCCAATCAAACTAGAACGAAGAAATAGGACCCGTAACCACCTCATTCTTTGACAATTTGAGAGAACATATGAAACAATTAGAAAGTCTCCTTAAATGAATACTTGTGTGAGATGTACGCATCGTTTTTAACGTGATAGTCATGTGATTGCTCATGTTGATGCTAATCAATCTTGAATGAAGTAATAGGACTCTTAATCACCTTTTTCTTCAACAATTTAACAGATCCAATGAAACAACAAAAATGTCTCCCTATATGAAGACTTGTGTGAGATGTACGCATCATTTTAAACGGGATAGTTATGGCATTGCTCCTGTTAATGCAAATAAATCTAGAACGACCAAATAGGACTCTTAACTTTCTTTGACAATTTGAGACAACCAATGAAACAATAAGAAGGTCTACCTACATGAAGACTTGTGTGAGATGTACGCATCGTTTTGAAAGCGATAGCTATGGAATTACTCTTTTTAATGCTAATCAAACTAGAACAAACTAATAGGATTCCTAATCACCTATTTCTTTGACAATTTTAGAAAACCAATGAAACGATAAGAATGTCTCCCTAAATGAAGTCCTGTGTGAGATGCACGTATCGTTTCGAATGAGATAGTCATGGGATTGCTTCTTTTGATGCCAATCTAACTTGAACCAAGTTATAGAAATCGTAATCACCTCATTCTTTGACAATTTGAGAAAATCTATTAAACAATTAAAAGGTCTCCCAAAATGTAGGCTTGTGTGAGTTGTTGTACGTAACGTTTTGAACGTGCTAATCATAGAATTGCTTCTTTTGATGCTAATCAAACAAGAATGAAGTAATAGAACTCGTAATCACCCCTTTCTTTGACAATTTGACAGAACCAATGAAACAATAACAATGTCTCCCTAAATGAAGACTTGTTTGAGATTTGCGCATCGTTTTGAACGTGATATTCATGAGATTGCTCGTTTTGTTGCCAATAAAACTAAAACGAAGAAATAAGACTCCTAATCTCCTATTTCTTTGACAATTTGAGACAACCAATGAAAAAAATAAGAATGTCTTCCAACATGAAGACTTGTGAGGGATTTACGCATCGTTTTGAACGCGATAGCCATGGGATTGTTCCTTTTGATGCTAATCAAACTAGAACGAAGTAATAGGACTCCTAATCACCTCTTTCTTCTACAATTTTAGAGAACCAATGAAACAATTAGAAGGTCTCCATAAAAGAAGTCTTGTCTGAGATGTACGCATCGTTTTGAACGTGATAGTCATGGGATTGCTCCTTTTGATACTAATCAAACTAGAACGAACTCATATGACTCATAATAACCTCTTTCTGTGACAAGTTTAGAGAACCAATGAAACAATTAGAAAATCTTCCTAAAAGAAGACTTGTGTGAGATGTACGCATCGTTTTGAACCCGATAGTCATGAGATTGCTCCTTTTGATTCCAATCTAACTAGAACGGAGAAATAGAACTAGTAATGACCTCATTCTTTGACAATTGGAGAGAACCAATGAAACAAATAAAACCTCTCCCTAAATGAAGACTTATGTGAGATGTACGCATCGTTTTGAACGCGATAGTCATGTGATTAATCCTTTTGATGCTAATCGAACTAGAACCAACTAATAAGAATCCTAATCACCTCTTTCTTTGACAAATTTAGAGAACCAATGAAATAATAGAAATATCTCCCTAAATGAAGACTTGTGTGAGATGTGCGCATCATTTTGAACGCGATTGTAATGGGATTGCTCCTTTTGATGCCAATCAAACTAGAACGAAGAAATAGGACCCGTAACCACCTCATTCTTTGACAATTTGAGAGAACATATGAAACAATTAGAAAGTCTCCTTAAATGAATACTTGTGTGAGATGTACGCATCGTTTTTAACGTGATAGTCATGTGATTGCTCATGTTGATGCTAATCAATCTTGAATGAAGTAATAGGACTCTTAATCACCTTTTTCTTCAACAATTTAACAGATCCAATGAAACAACAAAAATGTCTCCCTATATGAAGACTTGTGTGAGATGTACGCATCATTTTAAACGGGATAGTTATGGCATTGCTCCTGTTAATGCAAATAAATCTAGAACGACCAAATAGGACTCTTAACTTTCTTTGACAATTTGAGACAACCAATGAAACAATAAGAAGGTCTACCTACATGAAGACTTGTGTGAGATGTACGCATCGTTTTCAAAGCGATAGCTATGGAATTACTCTTTTTAATGCTAATCAAACTAGAACAAACTAATAGGATTCCTAATCACCTATTTCTTTGACAATTTTAGAAAACCAATGAAACGATAAGAATGTCTCCCTAAATGAAGTCCTGTGTGAGATGCACGTATCGTTTCGAATGAGATAGTCATGGGATTGCTTCTTTTGATGCCAATCTAACTTGAACAAAGTTATAGAACTCGTAATCACCTCATTCTTTGACAATTTGAGAAAATCTATTAAACAATTAAAAGGTCTTCCAACATGAAGACTTGTGAGGGATTTACGCTACGTTTTGAACGCGCTAGCCATGGGATTGCTTCCTTTTGATGCTAATCAAACTAGAACGAAGTAATAGGACTCCTAATCACCTCTTTCTTCGACAATTTTAGAGAACCAATGAAACAATTTAAAGGTCTCCATAAAAGAAGACTTGTGTGAGATGTACGCATCGTTTTGAACGTGTTAGTCATGGGATTGCTCCTTTTGATACTAATCAAACTAGAACGAACTAATAGGACTCATAATAACCTCTTTCTGTGACAATTTTAGAGAACCAATAAAACAATTAGAAGGTCTTCCTAAAAGAAGACTTGTGTGAGATGTACGCATCGTTTTGAACCCGATAGTCATGAGATTGCTCCTTTTGATTCCAATCTCACTAGAACGGAGAAATAGAACTCGTAATGACCTCATTCTTTGACAATTGGAGCGAACCAATGAAACAAATAGAACCTCTCCCTAAATGAAGACTTATGTGAGATGTACGCATCGTTTTGAACGCGATAGTCATGTGATTAATCCTTTTGATGCTAATCGAACTAGAACCAACTAATAAGAATCCTAATCACCTCTTTCTTTGACAAATTTAGAGAACCAATGAAATAATAGAAATATCTCCCTAAATGAAGACTTGTGTGAGATGTGCGCATCATTTTGAACGCGATAGTAATGGGATTGCTCCTTTTGATGCCAATCAAACTAGAACGAAGAAATAGAACTCTTACCACCTCATTCTTTGACAATTTGAGAGAACCTATGAAACAATTAGAAGGTCTCCTTAAATGAAGACTTGTGTGAGATGTACGCATCGTTTTTAACGTGATAGTCATGTGATTACTCCTTTTGATGTTAATCAATCTTGAATGAAGTAATAGGACTCTTAATCACCTTTTTCTTCAACAATTTAACAGATCCAATGAAACAACAAAAATGTCTCCCTATATGAAGACTTGTGTGAGATGTACGCATCATTTTAAACGGGATAGTTATGGCATTGCTCCTGTTAATGCAAATAAATCTAGAACGACCAAATAGGACTCTTAACTTTCTATGACAATTTGAGACAACCAATGAAACAATAAGAAGGTCTACCTACATGAAGACTTGTGTGAGATGTACGCATCGTTTTGAAAGCGATAGCTATGGAATTACTCCTTTTAATGCTAATCAAACTAGAACAAACTAATAGGATTCCTAATCACCTATTTCTTTGACAATTTTAGAAAACCAATGAAACGATAAGAAGGTCTCCCTAAATGAAGTCCTGTGTGAGATGCACGTATCGTTTCGAATGAGATAGTCATGGGATTACTCCTTTTGATGCCAATCTAACTTGAACCAAGTTATAGAACTCGTAATCAACTCATTCTTTGACAATTTGAGAAAATCTATGAAACAATTAGAAGGTCTCCCAAAATGTGGGCTTGTGTGAGTTGTTGTACGCAACGTTTTGAACGTGATAATCATAGAATTGCTTCTTTTGATGCTAATCAAACAAGAATGAAGTAATAGAACTCGTAATCACCCCTTTCTTTGATAATTTGACAGAACCAATGAAACAATAACAATGTCTCCCTAAATGAAGACTTGTTTGAGATTTGCGCATCGTTTTGAACGTGATATTCATGAGATTGCTCGTTTTGTTGCCAATAAAACTAAAACGAAGAAATAAGACTCCTAATCTCCTATTTCTTTGACAATTTGAGACAACCAATGAAAAAAATAAGAATGTCTTCCAACATGAAGACTTGTGAGGGATTTACGCAGTCGTTTTGAACGCGTTAGCCATGGGATTGTTCCTTTTGATGCTAATCAAACTAGAACGAAGTAATAGGACTCCTAATCACCTCTTTCTTCGACAATTTTAGAGAACCAATGAAACAATTTAAAGGTCTCCATAAAAGAAGACTTGTGTGAGATGTACGCATCGTTTTGAACGTGTTAGTCATGGGATTGCTCCTTTTGATACTAATCAAACTAGAACGAACTAATAGGACTCATAATAACCTTTTTCTGTGACAATTTTAGAGAACCAATAAAACAATTAGAAGGTCTTCCTAAAAGAAGACTTGTGTGAGATGTACGCATCGTTTTGAACCCGATAGTCATGAGATTGCTCCTTTTGATTCCAATCTCACTAGAACGGAGAAATAGAACTTGTAATGACCTCATTTTTTGACAATTGGAGAGAACCAATGAAACAAATAGAACCTCTCCCTAAATGAAGACTTATGTGAGATGTACGCATCGTTTTGAACGCGATAGTCATGTGATTAATCCTTTTGATGCTAATCGAACTAGAACCAACTAATAAGAATCCTAATCACCTCTTTCTTTGACAAATTTAGAGAACCAATGAAATAATAGAAATATCTCCCTAAATGAAGACTTGTGTGAGATGTGCGCATCATTTTGAACGCGATAGTAATGGGATTGCTCCTTTTGATGCCAATCAAACTAGAACGAAGAAATAGAACTCTTACCACCTCATTCTTTGACAATTTGAGAGAACCTATGAAACAATTAGAAGGTCTCCTTAAATGAAGACTTGTGTGAGATGTACGCATCGTTTTTAACGTGATAGTCATGTGATTACTCCTTTTGATGTTAATCAATCTTGAATGAAGTAATAGGACTCTTAATCACCTTTTTCTTCAACAATTTAACAGATCCAATGAAACAACAAAAATGTCTCCCTATATGAAGACTTGTGTGAGATGTACGCATCATTTTAAACGGGATAGTTATGGCATTGCTCCTGTTAATGCAAATAAATCTAGAACGACCAAATAGGACTCTTAACTTTCTATGACAATTTGAGACAACCAATGAAACAATAAGAAGGTCTACCTACATGAAGACTTGTGTGAGATGTACGCATCGTTTTGAAAGCGATAGCTATGGAATTACTCCTTTTAATGCTAATCAAACTAGAACAAACTAATAGGATTCCTAATCACCTATTTCTTTGACAATTTTAGAAAACCAATGAAACGATAAGAAGGTCTCCCTAAATGAAGTCCTGTGTGAGATGCACGTATCGTTTCGAATGAGATAGTCATGGGATTACTCCTTTTGATGCCAATCTAACTTGAACCAAGTATAGAACTCGTAATCACCTCATTCTTTGACAATTTGAGAAAATCTATGAAACAATTAGAAGGTCTCCCAAAATGTGGGCTTGTGTGAGTTGTTGTACGCAACGTTTTGAACGTGATAATCATAGAATTGCTTCTTTTGATGCTAATCAAACAAGAATGAAGTAATAGAACTCGTAATCACCCCTTTCTTTGATAATTTGACAGAACCAATGAAACAATAACAATGTCTCCCTAAATGAAGACTTGTTTGAGATTTGCGCATCGTTTTGAACGTGATATTCATGAGATTGCTCGTTTTGTTGCCAATAAAACTAAAACGAAGAAATAAGACTCCTAATCTCCTATTTCTTTGACAATTTGAGACAACCAATGAAAAAAATAAGAATGTCTTCCAACATGAAGACTTGTGAGGGATTTACGCATCGTTTTGAACGCGATAGCCATGGGATTGTTCCTTTTGATGCTAATCAAACTAGAACGAAGTAATAGGACTCCTAATCACCTCTTTCTTCGACAATTTTAGAGAACCAATGAAACAATTTAAAGGTCTCCATAAAAGAAGACTTGTGTGAGATGTACGCATCGTTTTGAACGTGTTAGTCATGGGATTGCTCCTTTTGATACTAATCAAACTAGAACGAACTAATAGGACTCATAATAACCTTTTTCTGTGACAATTTTAGAGAACCAATAAAACAATTAGAAGGTCTTCCTAAAAGAAGACTTGTGTGAGATGTACGCATCGTTTTGAACCCGATAGTCATGAGATTGCTCCTTTTGATTCCAATCTCACTAGAACGGAGAAATAGAACTTGTAATGACCTCATTTTTTGACAATTGGAGAGAACCAATGAAACAAATAGAACCTCTCCCTAAATGAAGACTTATGTGAGATGTACGCATCGTTTTGAACGCGATAGTCATGTGATTAATCCTTTTGATGCTAATCGAACTAGAACCAACTAATAAGAATCCTAATCACCTCTTTCTTTGACAAATTTAGAGAACCAATGAAATAATAGAAATATCTCCCTAAATGAAGACTTGTGTGAGATGTGCGCATCATTTTGAACGCGATAGTAATGGGATTGCTCCTTTTGATGCCAATCAAACTAGAACGAAGAAATAGAACTCTTACCACCTCATTCTTTGACAATTTGAGAGAACCTATGAAACAATTAGAAGGTCTCCTTAAATGAAGACTTGTGTGAGATGTACGCATCGTTTTTAACGTGATAGTCATGTGATTACTCCTTTTGATGTTAATCAATCTTGAATGAAGTAATAGGACTCTTAATCACCTTTTTCTTCAACAATTTAACAGATCCAATGAAACAACAAAAATGTCTCCCTATATGAAGACTTGTGTGAGATGTACGCATCATTTTAAACGGGATAGTTATGGCATTGCTCCTGTTAATGCAAATAAATCTAGAACGACCAAATAGGACTCTTAACTTTCTATGACAATTTGAGACAACCAATGAAACAATAAGAAGGTCTACCTACATGAAGACTTGTGTGAGATGTACGCATCGTTTTGAAAGCGATAGCTATGGAATTACTCCTTTTAATGCTAATCAAACTAGAACAAACTAATAGGATTCCTAATCACCTATTTCTTTGACAATTTTAGAAAACCAATGAAACGATAAGAAGGTCTCCCTAAATGAAGTCCTGTGTGAGATGCACGTATCGTTTCGAATGAGATAGTCATGGGATTGCTCCTTTTGATGCCAATCTAACTTGAACCAAGTAATAGAACTCGTAATCACCTCATTCATTGACAATTTGAGAAAATCTATGAAACAATTAGAAGGTCTCCCAAAATGTGGGCTTGTGTGAGTTGTTGTACGCAACGTTTTGAACGTGATAATCATAGAATTGCTTCTTTTGATGCTAATCAAACAAGAATGAAGTAATAGAACTCGTAATCACCCCTTTCTTTGATAATTTGACAGAACCAATGAAACAATAACAATGTCTCCCTAAATGAAGACTTGTTTGAGATTTGCGCATCGTTTTGAACGTGATATTCATGAGATTGCTCGTTTTGTTGCCAATAAAACTAAAACGAAGAAATAAGACTCCTAATCTCCTATTTCTTTGACAATTTGAGACAACCAATGAAAAAAATAAGAATGTCTTCCAACATGAAGACTTGTGAGGGATTTACGCATCGTTTTGAACGCGATAGCCATGGGATTGTTCCTTTTGATGCTAATCAAACTAGAACGAAGTAATAGGACTCCTAATCACCTCTTTCTTCGACAATTTTAGAGAACCAATGAAACAATTTAAAGGTCTCCATAAAAGAAGACTTGTGTGAGATGTACGCATCGTTTTGAACGTGTTAGTCATGGGATTGCTCCTTTTGATACTAATCAAACTAGAACGAACTAATAGGACTCATAATAACCTTTTTCTGTGACAATTTTAGAGAACCAATAAAACAATTAGAAGGTCTTCCTAAAAGAAGACTTGTGTGAGATGTACGCATCGTTTTGAACCCGATAGTCATGAGATTGCTCCTTTTGATTCCAATCTCACTAGAACGGAGAAATAGAACTTGTAATGACCTCATTTTTTGACAATTGGAGAGAACCAATGAAACAAATAGAACCTCTCCCTAAATGAAGACTTATGTGAGATGTACGCATCGTTTTGAACGCGATAGTCATGTGATTAATCCTTTTGATGCTAATCGAACTAGAACCAACTAATAAGAATCCTAATCACCTCTTTCTTTGACAAATTTAGAGAACCAATGAAATAATAGAAATATCTCCCTAAATGAAGACTTGTGTGAGATGTGCGCATCATTTTGAACGCGATAGTAATGGGATTGCTCCTTTTGATGCCAATCAAACTAGAACGAAGAAATAGAACTCTTACCACCTCATTCTTTGACAATTTGAGAGAACCTATGAAACAATTAGAAGGTCTCCTTAAATGAAGACTTGTGTGAGATGTACGCATCGTTTTTAACGTGATAGTCATGTGATTACTCCTTTTGATGTTAATCAATCTTGAATGAAGTAATAGGACTCTTAATCACCTTTTTCTTCAACAATTTAACAGATCCAATGAAACAACAAAAATGTCTCCCTATATGAAGACTTGTGTGAGATGTACGCATCATTTTAAACGGGATAGTTATGGCATTGCTCCTGTTAATGCAAATAAATCTAGAACGACCAAATAGGACTCTTAACTTTCTATGACAATTTGAGACAACCAATGAAACAATAAGAAGGTCTACCTACATGAAGACTTGTGTGAGATGTACGCATCGTTTTGAAAGCGATAGCTATGGAATTACTCCTTTTAATGCTAATCAAACTAGAACAAACTAATAGGATTCCTAATCACCTATTTCTTTGACAATTTTAGAAAACCAATGAAACGATAAGAAGGTCTCCCTAAATGAAGTCCTGTGTGAGATGCACGTATCGTTTCGAATGAGATAGTCATGGGATTACTCCTTGTTGATGCCAATCTAACTTGAACCAAGTAATAGAACTCGTAATCACCTCATTCATTGACAATTTGAGAAAATCTATGAAACAATTAGAAGGTCTCCCAAAATGTGGGCTTGTGTGAGTTGTTGTACGCAACGTTTTGAACGTGATAATCATAGAATTGCTTCTTTTGATGCTAATCAAACAAGAATGAAGTAATAGAACTCGTAATCACCCCTTTCTTTGATAATTTGACAGAACCAATGAAACAATAACAATGTCTCCCTAAATGAAGACTTGTTTGAGATTTGCGCATCGTTTTGAACGTGATATTCATGAGATTGCTCGTTTTGTTGCCAATAAAACTAAAACGAAGAAATAAGACTCCTAATCTCCTATTTCTTTGACAATTTGAGACAACCAATGAAAAAAATAAGAATGTCTTCCAACATGAAGACTTGTGAGGGATTTACGCATCGTTTTGAACGCGATAGCCATGGGATTGTTCCTTTTGATGCTAATCAAACTAGAACGAAGTAATAGGACTCCTAATCACCTCTTTCTTCGACAATTTTAGAGAACCAATGAAACAATTTAAAGGTCTCCATAAAAGAAGACTTGTGTGAGATGTACGCATCGTTTTGAACGTGTTAGTCATGGGATTGCTCCTTTTGATACTAATCAAACTAGAACGAACTAATAGGACTCATAATAACCTTTTTCTGTGACAATTTTAGAGAACCAATAAAACAATTAGAAGGTCTTCCTAAAAGAAGACTTGTGTGAGATGTACGCATCGTTTTGAACCCGATAGTCATGAGATTGCTCCTTTTGATTCCAATCTCACTAGAACGGAGAAATAGAACTTGTAATGACCTCATTTTTTGACAATTGGAGAGAACCAATGAAACAAATAGAACCTCTCCCTAAATGAAGACTTATGTGAGATGTACGCATCGTTTTGAACGCGATAGTCATGTGATTAATCCTTTTGATGCTAATCGAACTAGAACCAACTAATAAGAATCCTAATCACCTCTTTCTTTGACAAATTTAGAGAACCAATGAAATAATAGAAATATCTCCCTAAATGAAGACTTGTGTGAGATGTGCGCATCATTTTGAACGCGATAGTAATGGGATTGCTCCTTTTGATGCCAATCAAACTAGAACGAAGAAATAGAACTCTTACCACCTCATTCTTTGACAATTTGAGAGAACCTATGAAACAATTAGAAGGTCTCCTTAAATGAAGACTTGTGTGAGATGTACGCATCGTTTTTAACGTGATAGTCATGTGATTACTCCTTTTGATGTTAATCAATCTTGAATGAAGTAATAGGACTCTTAATCACCTTTTTCTTCAACAATTTAACAGATCCAATGAAACAACAAAAATGTCTCCCTATATGAAGACTTGTGTGAGATGTACGCATCATTTTAAACGGGATAGTTATGGCATTGCTCCTGTTAATGCAAATAAATCTAGAACGACCAAATAGGACTCTTAACTTTCTATGACAATTTGAGACAACCAATGAAACAATAAGAAGGTCTACCTACATGAAGACTTGTGTGAGATGTACGCATCGTTTTGAAAGCGATAGCTATGGAATTACTCCTTTTAATGCTAATCAAACTAGAACAAACTAATAGGATTCCTAATCACCTATTTCTTTGACAATTTTAGAAAACCAATGAAACGATAAGAAGGTCTCCCTAAATGAAGTCCTGTGTGAGATGCACGTATCGTTTCGAATGAGATAGTCATGGGATTGCTCTTGTTGATGCCAATCTAACTTGAACCAAGTAATAGAACTCGTAATCACCTCATTCATTGACAATTTGAGAAAATCTATGAAACAATTAGAAGGTCTCCCAAAATGTGGGCTTGTGTGAGTTGTTGTACGCAACGTTTTGAACGTGATAATCATAGAATTGCTTCTTTTGATGCTAATCAAACAAGAATGAAGTAATAGAACTCGTAATCACCCCTTTCTTTGATAATTTGACAGAACCAATGAAACAATAACAATGTCTCCCTAAATGAAGACTTGTTTGAGATTTGCGCATCGTTTTGAACGTGATATTCATGAGATTGCTCGTTTTGTTGCCAATAAAACTAAAACGAAGAAATAAGACTCCTAATCTCCTATTTCTTTGACAATTTGAGACAACCAATGAAAAAAATAAGAATGTCTTCCAACATGAAGACTTGTGAGGGATTTACGCGTCGTTTTGAACGCGATTAGCCATGGGATTGTTCCTTTTGATGCTAATCAAACTAGAACGAAGTAATAGGACTCCTAATCACCTCTTTCTTCGACAATTTTAGAGAACCAATGAAACAATTTAAAGGTCTCCATAAAAGAAGACTTGTGTGAGATGTACGCATCGTTTTGAACGTGTTAGTCATGGGATTGCTCCTTTTGATACTAATCAAACTAGAACGAACTAATAGGACTCATAATAACCTTTTTCTGTGACAATTTTAGAGAACCAATAAAACAATTAGAAGGTCTTCCTAAAAGAAGACTTGTGTGAGATGTACGCATCGTTTTGAACCCGATAGTCATGAGATTGCTCCTTTTGATTCCAATCTCACTAGAACGGAGAAATAGAACTTGTAATGACCTCATTTTTTGACAATTGGAGAGAACCAATGAAACAAATAGAACCTCTCCCTAAATGAAGACTTATGTGAGATGTACGCATCGTTTTGAACGCGATAGTCATGTGATTAATCCTTTTGATGCTAATCGAACTAGAACCAACTAATAAGAATCCTAATCACCTCTTTCTTTGACAAATTTAGAGAACCAATGAAATAATAGAAATATCTCCCTAAATGAAGACTTGTGTGAGATGTGCGCATCATTTTGAACGCGATAGTAATGGGATTGCTCCTTTTGATGCCAATCAAACTAGAACGAAGAAATAGAACTCTTACCACCTCATTCTTTGACAATTTGAGAGAACCTATGAAACAATTAGAAGGTCTCCTTAAATGAAGACTTGTGTGAGATGTACGCATCGTTTTTAACGTGATAGTCATGTGATTACTCCTTTTGATGTTAATCAATCTTGAATGAAGTAATAGGACTCTTAATCACCTTTTTCTTCAACAATTTAACAGATCCAATGAAACAACAAAAATGTCTCCCTATATGAAGACTTGTGTGAGATGTACGCATCATTTTAAACGGGATAGTTATGGCATTGCTCCTGTTAATGCAAATAAATCTAGAACGACCAAATAGGACTCTTAACTTTCTATGACAATTTGAGACAACCAATGAAACAATAAGAAGGTCTACCTACATGAAGACTTGTGTGAGATGTACGCATCGTTTTGAAAGCGATAGCTATGGAATTACTCCTTTTAATGCTAATCAAACTAGAACAAACTAATAGGATTCCTAATCACCTATTTCTTTGACAATTTTAGAAAACCAATGAAACGATAAGAAGGTCTCCCTAAATGAAGTCCTGTGTGAGATGCACGTATCGTTTCGAATGAGATAGTCATGGGATTGCTCTTGTTGATGCCAATCTAACTTGAACCAAGTAATAGAACTCGTAATCACCTCATTCATTGACAATTTGAGAAAATCTATGAAACAATTAGAAGGTCTCCCAAAATGTGGGCTTGTGTGAGTTGTTGTACGCAACGTTTTGAACGTGATAATCATAGAATTGCTTCTTTTGATGCTAATCAAACAAGAATGAAGTAATAGAACTCGTAATCACCCCTTTCTTTGATAATTTGACAGAACCAATGAAACAATAACAATGTCTCCCTAAATGAAGACTTGTTTGAGATTTGCGCATCGTTTTGAACGTGATATTCATGAGATTGCTCGTTTTGTTGCCAATAAAACTAAAACGAAGAAATAAGACTCCTAATCTCCTATTTCTTTGACAATTTGAGACAACCAATGAAAAAAATAAGAATGTCTTCCAACATGAAGACTTGTGAGGGATTTACGCATCGTTTTGAACGCGATAGCCATGGGATTGTTCCTTTTGATGCTAATCAAACTAGAACGAAGTAATAGGACTCCTAATCACCTCTTTCTTCGACAATTTTAGAGAACCAATGAAACAATTTAAAGGTCTCCATAAAAGAAGACTTGTGTGAGATGTACGCATCGTTTTGAACGTGTTAGTCATGGGATTGCTCCTTTTGATACTAATCAAACTAGAACGAACTAATAGGACTCATAATAACCTTTTTCTGTGACAATTTTAGAGAACCAATAAAACAATTAGAAGGTCTTCCTAAAAGAAGACTTGTGTGAGATGTACGCATCGTTTTGAACCCGATAGTCATGAGATTGCTCCTTTTGATTCCAATCTCACTAGAACGGAGAAATAGAACTTGTAATGACCTCATTTTTTGACAATTGGAGAGAACCAATGAAACAAATAGAACCTCTCCCTAAATGAAGACTTATGTGAGATGTACGCATCGTTTTGAACGCGATAGTCATGTGATTAATCCTTTTGATGCTAATCGAACTAGAACCAACTAATAAGAATCCTAATCACCTCTTTCTTTGACAAATTTAGAGAACCAATGAAATAATAGAAATATCTCCCTAAATGAAGACTTGTGTGAGATGTGCGCATCATTTTGAACGCGATAGTAATGGGATTGCTCCTTTTGATGCCAATCAAACTAGAACGAAGAAATAGAACTCTTACCACCTCATTCTTTGACAATTTGAGAGAACCTATGAAACAATTAGAAGGTCTCCTTAAATGAAGACTTGTGTGAGATGTACGCATCGTTTTTAACGTGATAGTCATGTGATTACTCCTTTTGATGTTAATCAATCTTGAATGAAGTAATAGGACTCTTAATCACCTTTTTCTTCAACAATTTAACAGATCCAATGAAACAACAAAAATGTCTCCCTATATGAAGACTTGTGTGAGATGTACGCATCATTTTAAACGGGATAGTTATGGCATTGCTCCTGTTAATGCAAATAAATCTAGAACGACCAAATAGGACTCTTAACTTTCTATGACAATTTGAGACAACCAATGAAACAATAAGAAGGTCTACCTACATGAAGACTTGTGTGAGATGTACGCATCGTTTTGAAAGCGATAGCTATGGAATTACTCCTTTTAATGCTAATCAAACTAGAACAAACTAATAGGATTCCTAATCACCTATTTCTTTGACAATTTTAGAAAACCAATGAAACGATAAGAAGGTCTCCCTAAATGAAGTCCTGTGTGAGATGCACGTATCGTTTCGAATGAGATAGTCATGGGATTGCTCTTGTTGATGCCAATCTAACTTGAACCAAGTAATAGAACTCGTAATCACCTCATTCATTGACAATTTGAGAAAATCTATGAAACAATTAGAAGGTCTCCCAAAATGTGGGCTTGTGTGAGTTGTTGTACGCAACGTTTTGAACGTGATAATCATAGAATTGCTTCTTTTGATGCTAATCAAACAAGAATGAAGTAATAGAACTCGTAATCACCCCTTTCTTTGATAATTTGACAGAACCAATGAAACAATAACAATGTCTCCCTAAATGAAGACTTGTTTGAGATTTGCGCATCGTTTTGAACGTGATATTCATGAGATTGCTCGTTTTGTTGCCAATAAAACTAAAACGAAGAAATAAGACTCCTAATCTCCTATTTCTTTGACAATTTGAGACAACCAATGAAAAAAATAAGAATGTCTTCCAACATGAAGACTTGTGAGGGATTTACGCATCGTTTTGAACGCGATAGCCAGTGGGATTGTTCCTTTTGATGCTAATCAAACTAGAACGAAGTAATAGGACTCCTAATCACCTCTTTCTTCGACAATTTTAGAGAACCAATGAAACAATTTAAAGGTCTCCATAAAAGAAGACTTGTGTGAGATGTACGCATCGTTTTGAACGTGTTAGTCATGGGATTGCTCCTTTTGATACTAATCAAACTAGAACGAACTAATAGGACTCATAATAACCTTTTTCTGTGACAATTTTAGAGAACCAATAAAACAATTAGAAGGTCTTCCTAAAAGAAGACTTGTGTGAGATGTACGCATCGTTTTGAACCCGATAGTCATGAGATTGCTCCTTTTGATTCCAATCTCACTAGAACGGAGAAATAGAACTTGTAATGACCTCATTTTTTGACAATTGGAGAGAACCAATGAAACAAATAGAACCTCTCCCTAAATGAAGACTTATGTGAGATGTACGCATCGTTTTGAACGCGATAGTCATGTGATTAATCCTTTTGATGCTAATCGAACTAGAACCAACTAATAAGAATCCTAATCACCTCTTTCTTTGACAAATTTAGAGAACCAATGAAATAATAGAAATATCTCCCTAAATGAAGACTTGTGTGAGATGTGCGCATCATTTTGAACGCGATAGTAATGGGATTGCTCCTTTTGATGCCAATCAAACTAGAACGAAGAAATAGAACTCTTACCACCTCATTCTTTGACAATTTGAGAGAACCTATGAAACAATTAGAAGGTCTCCTTAAATGAAGACTTGTGTGAGATGTACGCATCGTTTTTAACGTGATAGTCATGTGATTACTCCTTTTGATGTTAATCAATCTTGAATGAAGTAATAGGACTCTTAATCACCTTTTTCTTCAACAATTTAACAGATCCAATGAAACAACAAAAATGTCTCCCTATATGAAGACTTGTGTGAGATGTACGCATCATTTTAAACGGGATAGTTATGGCATTGCTCCTGTTAATGCAAATAAATCTAGAACGACCAAATAGGACTCTTAACTTTCTATGACAATTTGAGACAACCAATGAAACAATAAGAAGGTCTACCTACATGAAGACTTGTGTGAGATGTACGCATCGTTTTGAAAGCGATAGCTATGGAATTACTCCTTTTAATGCTAATCAAACTAGAACAAACTAATAGGATTCCTAATCACCTATTTCTTTGACAATTTTAGAAAACCAATGAAACGATAAGAAGGTCTCCCTAAATGAAGTCCTGTGTGAGATGCACGTATCGTTTCGAATGAGATAGTCATGGGATTGCTCTTGTTGATGCCAATCTAACTTGAACCAAGTAATAGAACTCGTAATCACCTCATTCTTTGACAATTTGAGAAAATCTATTAAACAATTAGAAGGTCTCCCAAAATGTGGGCTTGTGTGAGTTGTTGTACGCAACGTTTTGAACGTGATAATCATAGAATTGCTTCTTTTGATGCTAATCAAACAAGAATGAAGTAATAGAACTCGTAATCACCCCTTTCTTTGATAATTTGACAGAACCAATGAAACACTAACAACGTCTCCTAAATGAAGACTGTTTGAGATTTGCGCATCGTTTTGAACGGATATTCATGAGATTGCTCGTTTGTGACCAATAAAACTAAAACGAAGAAATAAGACCTCTAATCTCCTATTCTTGCCAATTTGAGAAACCAATGAAAAAATAAGAAGGTCTTCCAACATGAAGACTTGTGAGGGATTTACGCATCGGTTTTGAACGCGGTATCGCGTGGGAATTCTCTTTTGCTGGCTAATTCAATACTAGAACGACGTAATAGGACTCCGACCTCACCTCTTTCTTCGACAATTTAGAGAACCA
>JAINUT010000818.1:0-42204 GCA_020205555.1 Panax stipuleanatus | reverse complement strand
TTTCAAAACAATGCGTATATCTCACACAAGTCTTCATGTAGGTAGACCTTCTTATTGTTTCATTGGTTGTCTCAAATTGTCAAAGAAAGTTAAGAGTCCTATTTGGTCGTTCTAGATTTATTTGCATTAACAGGAGCAATGCCATAACTATCCCGTTTAAAATGATGCATACATCTCACACAAGTCTTCATATAGGGAGACATTTTTGTTGTTTCATTGGATTTGTTAAATTGTTGAAGAAAAAGGTGATTAAAAGTCCTATTACTTCATTCAAGATTGATTAGAATCAAAAGGAGCAATCACATGACTATCACATTAAAAACAATGCGTACATCTCACACAAGTCTTCAGTTAAGGAGACTTTCTAATTGTTTCATAGGTTCTCGCAAATTGTCAAAGAATGAGGTGGATACGAGTCCTTTTTCTTCGTTCTAGTTTGATTGGCATCAAAGGAGCAATCCCATTACTATCGCTTTCAAAATGATGCGCACATCTCACACAAGTCTTCATTTAGGGAGATATTTCTATTGTTTCATTGGTTCTCTAAATTTGTCAAAGAAAGAGGTAATTAGGATTTTTATTTGTTTGTTCTAGTTTGATTAGCATCAAAAGGATTAATCACATGACTATCGCGTTCAAAACGATGCGTACATCTCACGTAAGTCTTCGTTTAGAGAGAGGTTCTATTTGTTTCATTGGTTCTCTCCAATTGTGAAAGAATGAGGTCATTACGAGTTCTATTTTTCCGTTCTAGTTAGATTTGAATCAAAAGGAGCAAACTTATGACTATCGCGTTCAAAACGATGCGTACATCTCACACAAGTCTTCTTTTATGAAGACCTTTAAATTGTTTCATTGGTTCTCTAAAATTGTCGAAGAAAGAGGTGATTAGGAGTCCTATTACTTCGTTCTAGTTTGATTAGCATCAAAAGGAGCAGTCCCATGGCTATCGCGTTCAAAACGATGCGTAAATCCCTCACAAGTCTTCATGTCTTCACCTTCTTATTTTTTTCATTGGTTGTCTCAAATTGTCAAAGAAATAGGAGATTAGGAGTATTATTTCTTCGTTTTAGTTTTATTGGAAACAAAACGAGCAATCTCATCACTATCATGTTCAAAACGATGCGCAAATCTCAAACAAGTCTTCATTTTGGGAGACATTGTTATTGTTTCATTGGTTCTGTCAAATTGTCAAAGAAAGGGGTGATTACGAGTTCTATTACTTCATTATTGTTTGATTAGCATCAAAAGAAGCAATTATATGATTATCACGTTCAAAACGTTACGTACAACAACTCACACAAGCCTACATTTTGGGAGACCTTCTAATTGTTTCATAGATTTTCTCAAATTGTCAAAGAATGAGGTGATTACGAGTTCTATTGCTTAGTTCAAGTTAGATTGGCATCAAAAGGAGCAATCCCATGACAATCTCATTCGAAACGATACGTGCATCTCACACAGAACTTCATTTAGGGTGACCTTCTTATCGTTTCATTGGTTTTCTAAAATTGTCAAAGAAATAGGTGATTAGGAATCCTATTAGTTTGTTCTAGTTTGATTAGCATGAAAAGGAGTAATTCCATGGCTATCGCTTTCAAAACGATGCGTACATCTCACACAAGTCTTCATGTAGGTAGACCTTCATATTGTTTTATTGGTTGTCTCAAATTGTCATACAAAGTTAAGAGTCCTATTTGGTCGTTCTAGATTTATTTGCATTAACAGGAGCAATGCTATAACTATCCCGTTTAAAATGATGCATACGTCTCACACAAGTCTTCATATAGGGAGACATTTTTGTTGTTTCATTGGATCTGTTAAATTGTTGAAGAAAAAGGTGATTAAGAGTCCATTCAAGATTGATTAGCATCAACATGAGCAATCACATGACTAGCACGTTAAAAACGATGCATACATCTCACACATGTCTTTATTTAAGGAGAACTTCTAATTGTTTCATAGGTTCTCTCAAATTGTCAAAGAATGAGGTGGTTACAAGTCCTATTTCTTCGTGCTAGTTTGGTTGGCATTAAAACGAGCAATCCCATTACTATCGCTTTCAAAATGATGAGCACATCTCACACAAGTCTTCATTTAGGGAGATATTTCTATTGTTTCATTGGTTCTCTAAATTTGTCAAAGAAAGAGGTGATTAGGATTCCTATTAGTTCGTTCTAGTTTGATTAGCATCAAGAGGATTAATCACATGACTATCGCGTTCAAAACGATGCGTACATCTCACATAAGTCTTCATTTAGAGAGAGGTTCTATTTGTTTCATTGGTTCTCTCTAATTATCAAAGAATGAGGTCATTACGAGTTCTGTTTCTCCGTTCTAGTTAGATTGGAATCAAAAGGAGCAATCTCATGACTATCGCGTTCAAAACGATGCGTACATCTCACACAAGTCTTTTTTTAGGAAAACCTTCTAAATGTATCATTGGTTCTCTAAAATTTTCACAGAAAGAGGTGATTATGAGTCCTATTAGTTCGTTCTAGTTTGATTAGCATCAAAAGGCGCAATCCCATGACTATCACATTCAAAACGATGCGTACTTCTCACACATGTCTTTTTTTATCTAGACCTTTAAATTGTTTCATTGGTTCTCTAAAATTGTCGAAGAAAGAGGTGATTAGGAGTCCTATTACTTCGTTCTAGTCTGATTAGCATCAAGAGGAGCAGTCCAATGGCTATCGCGTTCAAAACGATGTGTAAATCCCTCACAAGTCTTCATGTTGGAAGGCCTTATTTTTTTCATTGGATGTCTCAAATTGTCAAAGAAATAGGAGATTAGGAGTCTTATTTCTTCGTTTTAGTTTTATTGGCAACAAAACAAGCAATCTCATGACTATCACGTTCAAAACGATGCGCAAATCTCAAACAAGTCTTCATTTAGGGAGACATTGTTATTCTTTCATTGGTTCTGTCAAATTGTCAAAGAAAGGGGTGATTACGAGTTCTATAACTTCATTCTTGTTTGATTAGCATTAAAAGAAGCAATTCTATGATTATCACATTCAAAACGTTGCGTACAACAACTCACACAAGCCCACATTTTGGGAGACCTTCTAATTGTTTCATAGATTTTCTCAAATTGTCAAAGAATGAGGTGATTACGAGTTCTATTATTTGGTTCAAGTTAGATTGGCATCAAAAGGAGTAATCCCATGACTATCTCATTCGAATCGATACGTGCATCTCACACCGGACTTTAATTAGGGAGACCTTCTTATCGTTTCATTGGTTTTCTAAAATTGTCAAAGAAATAGGTGATTAGGAATCCTATTATTTTGTTCTAGTTTGATTAGAATTAAAAGGAGTAATTCTATGGCTATCGCTTTCATAACGATGAGTACATCTCACACAAGTCTTCATGTAGGTAGACTTTCTTATTGTTTCATTGGTTGTCTGAAATTGTCAAAGAAAGTTAAGAGTCCTATTTGGTCGTTCTAGATTTATTTGCATTAACAGAAGCAATGCCATAACTATCCCGTTTAAAATGATGCGTACATCTCACACAAGTCTTCATATAATGAGTCATTTCTGTTGTTTCATTGGATCTGTTAAATTGTTTAAGAATAAGGTGATTAAATGTCCTATTACTTCATTCAAGATTGATTAACATCAAAAGGAGCAATCACATGACTATCACGTTAAAAACAATACGTACATCTCACACAAGTCTTCACTTAAGGAGACCTTCTAATTGTTTCATAGGTTCTCTCAAATTGTCAAAGAATGAGGTGGTTATGAGTCCTATTTCTTCGTTCTAGTTTGATTGGCATCAAAAGGAGCAATCCCATTGCTATCGCGTTCAAAATGATGCGCACATCTCACACAAGTCTTCATTTAGGGAGATATTTCTATTGTTTCATTGGTTCTCTAAATTTGTCAAAGAAAGAGGTGATTAGGATTCCTATTAGTTCGTTCTAGTTTGATTAGCATCAAGAGGATTAATCACATGACTATCGCGTTCAAAACGATGCGTACATCTCACATAAGTCTTCATTTAGGGAGAGGTTCTATTTGTTTCATTGGTTCTCTCCAATTGTCAAAGAATGAGGTCGTTACGAGTTCTATTTCTCCGTTCTAGTTATATTGGAATCAAAAGGAGAAATCTCATGACTACCGCATTCAAAACGATGTGTACATCTCACACAAGTCTTCTTTTAGGAAGACATTCTAATTGTTTCATTGGCTCTCTAAATTTTTCACAGAAATAGGTGATTATGAGTCCTATTAGTTCGTTCTAGTTTGATTAGTAACAAAAGGAGCAATCCCTTGACTATCACGTTCAAAACGATGCGTACATCTCACACAAGTCTTCTTTTGTGGAGACCTTTAAATTGTTTCATTGGTTCTCTACAATTGTCAAAGAAAGAGGTGATTGGGAGTCCTATTACTTCGTTCTAGTTTGATTAGCATCAAAAGGAGCAATCCCATGGCTATCGCGTTCAAAACGATGCTTAAATCCCTCACAATTCTTCTTGTTGGAAGACCTTGTAACGAACAAGATTTTTGTAATTTAAATTGAATATTTATTGAATTAAATAAATATTTTTCGATGATTTAATTATTGAGTTAAATAATTAATTGATGAAATTGTGGTAGATTAATTTAATTATACGTGTCACATTAGTTAAATTAATGTGATGAATTTTATATTCAAAGTATGTATTTAATTGAGCTTATTTGATTAATATATTAATTAATAAGCATAATGTTATTCTAATTAATTTAAATAATTAATTGGAGATTTAATGATTTGGCATAATTAATGAATGAGAATTTTAATTATGTGACTATGTGATTTAATGTGGATTTATGCTATTTTATTTAATTGATTTAAATAACATTAATTGATTAATTAAAAGTGTGACATTATTAAACTATATTATAGTAAGTTAATTAAATTAAAGGGAAAGGAGAGTGAATGGGAGAAACCAAACATGGCCTTATGGGGAGTTGATCAGTTAACCCACTATGGGACTAACCGACGACCACTCACCCACTATACACATTATACGTATTACGCTATACATATATCTTATACATCAGTCTTATATTTTATATTACAAACATCAGAGAACTTAGAGAGATTAGGAGAGAAAATTGAGAGAAGAATCGATTAGAGAAGAGATTGAAGAATTAAAGCCCATATCATCATCTTCACAGAGTTTACTAGGGGTAATTCCTTTGTCCCAATTTATTTCACGTACTATGTTTCCTTCATGAACATATATTCTGAGTTCTCCGTGTATGGGAAAAATTAGCAATTTTTGATTATATGCTTATATATGTGTTATTATATCATTATAACATGTTTTGTATTTGGTATGAATGAATTAAAATAATCGAATTCATGTAATTAGGCCTTAATTGGGTTTTCAAAATTTTACAGAGTTTTTCCATTTACGAGCTTTAAAAATTCTCTGTGAATGGAAAAAATTGATATTTATTCATTATATGGCTATATTTGTGTTAATATGTGTTTATAACATATTATATGCCATATATGCATAACTTTCAGTGATCACACCATGGAATTTTGTTGATAATTGGGTTTTCAAAAGTTACAGAGTGTAGAAATTGTACATATGGCCCATATAGCCCTTACGTACAAAATTTACACGCCTTATACGTTTATTTAACTTAAATTGATACTTGCATGTAATTATGTACGTTTAAACGAACAAAATGGAAGTTAAACGAACGGAATTCGGTGTTATAACGAATCCGTAACGTTAAATTTCTTGTTTTCCTTTAAAACCTTACAAAATATTAAAAACAGTGAAAATAGATGCCTTGGATTGTGTAAATACGTAATTTAAAATGCTAAGATCATGCTAAAAATATTATATAATGTTTCTGTGGAGTTTTTACATTATGGGTAGCCTTATAATTCATTACGTTAGTTTAATTTGGATTTATTTGGGCTACTCTGTGTGTTCATCGCGAACCAGGGAGTGCACCAGCAGGGGGACCCGCCCCAGCGGGTGTTCATGGGTATTAGGACCCGCCCCAATGGGTATAAGGGCTGTCCAGGAGCCTTTGTTTTTTTTATTTTCGAGACTGTTTTGACCTCCTGTAGTAAAATAAGCATAACTTTTTCATACGAACTCCGATTAAGGCGATTCAAGATGATTCGGAAAGATAACGAGTAGACCTACAACTTTCATTCTTTAAGTTTTTCAATTTGAAATCGTTAAAATAGGGTAAAAATGGCCATCTTTGTGACTGATGCGTATTCGGAGGCAATCGGAGGGTTTCGGACATGCACGCACACAAGTGTAGTGTTCTCGATAATAAAAGATGTTTTAAGTTACATAAATGAATATTATATGATTTGAAGTTCATGATTAATAAATTAAGTTATTGACATGTATAAGATAATGTGAAGGTTCAAGTTAACAAACTAAGTGCGAACTTGAATATCGTAATTGTAAAACTTGATTATGATTGTTTAAAGGGCTATACATGTGTGATATGCATGTTGTGAGTTTACATTCATGTTATGTGGTTAGCCATTGAGTAATATTATAAACCAAGTTGTAAGTCGAACTTAAGTGAATAGTTCTACAGTTAAACATGGTAGTTATGAAAACTAATCGATGTCGTATACATAATGTAATGTGTAGGACGTTGAGGAAGTGAATTGTAATTATATTTGTAGCTTGTGCAAGAGGCAAGTATCCTATCCCTAACTTATTGATTTAGCAAGTTCCCTAAATTCTAATTTATTCATTTATTAAGTCTTAGACTTGTGTTTCTATATCGAGTAAGCTCGTGTTCTTAATTGTTCAAGTTCAAAATTCATATTACATATTGTAACTCTTTTAAAAGCATGATTCAGTTATACAATACTTATTCGATTGTATACTCTTGAGATTTATTATTCAAGTTGAATATCGATGTTATTGTTGAACCTTATAGGACTAGTGAACCCTTATTGCTTCGACTAGTCCATAGTTGATGAACGTTCTAAATTCCAAAATACTTATTGAGCTTATCCAAACCAAACTTCCTTTGGTGCGGACTCTGATGTCAAAACTGAGATGAACAACCCTGTAAAAGGGGATTATTTACGCTTTAGCGTTGAGATATTGTGCACAGTATGGTACTAAGGGCTGATCCCCCTAAGTACGAGAAGTAGAGTCCATAGTCTTATGACTGTTAAAGGTTTAAAGCATAAAAACTTTACAACCTAGGACATAGTTCAAGGTCTTATGACCATCAGACGTTCTTTTGATTCCTGTTATTCATTCTTGAGTCAAAAGTTGAGTTTCTTTATTCAGATGTCTTTGATTCACTCACATGTTATTATATTGTTGTCATATTATTATACTTGTGGGCAATCGTGCTCACTCTTGCGTAATAATAACATTGCAGCTAAGAACGAAAGGTCCAACGAGCCTTCTACTAGCAAGGGCAAGGGCAAGGTCAACAAGTGATGAAGACTTGTTGTTTATTTTATGTGTTTATGTTTCAGACTTATATTAGAGTTGTGTAAGACTTATTTATTTGTTTATGTTCCGCACAGATGTTTAAGGTTAGTATGACCTGAGATTTATTTTATTTATTACTCAGATATTGTAACCCCATAAGGGGAGGATTTAATTCTATTTATTGCATGGTTTGCATTTACTATAGGTAGATAGATAGATAATATTCGTACAGTGAACACCAAGTCCCGTGGAATTGAAGTACCCGGATTTGGGGGTGTCACAGACCTTCTTATTTTTTTCATTGGTTGCCTCAAATTGTCAAAGAAATAGGAGATTAGGTGTCTTATTTCTTCGTTGTAGTTTTATTGACAACAAAACGAGCAATCTCATGACTATCACGTTCAAAACGATGCGTAAATCTCAAATTGTTATTGTTTCAGTGGTTCTGTCAAATTGTCAAAGAAAGGGGTGATTACGAGTTCTACTACTTCATTCTTGTTTGATTAGCATCAAAAAAAGCAATTCTATGATTATCACGTTCAAAATGTTGCTTACAACAACTCACACAAGCCTACATTTTGGGAGACCTTCTAATTGTTTCATAGATTTTCTCAAATTGTTAAAGAATGAGGTGATTACGAGTTCTATTACTTGGTTCAAGTTAGATTGTCATCAAAAGGAGCAATCCCATGACTATCTCATTCGAAATGATACGTGCATCTCACACAGGACTTCATTTAGGGAGACCTTCTTATCATTTCATTGGTTTTCTAAAATTGTCAAAGAAATAGGTGATTAGGAATCCTATTAGTTTGTTCTAGTTTGATTAGAATTAAAAGAAGTAATTCTATGGCTATCGCTTTCAAAATGATGCGTACATCTCACACAAGTCTTCATGTAGGTAGACCTTCTTATTGTTTCATTGGTTATCTCAAATTGTCATTGAAAGTTAAGAGTCCTATTTGGTCGTTCTACATTTATTTGCATTAACAAGAGCAATGCCATAACTATTCCGTTTAATATGATGCGTACATCTCACACAAGACTTTATATAGGGAGACATTTTTGTCGTTTCATTGGATCTGTTAAATTGTTGAAGAAAAAGGTGATTAAGAGTCCTATTACTTCATTCAAGATTGATTAGCATCAAAAGGTGCAATCACATGACTATCACGTTAAAAACGATGCGTACATCTCACACAAGTCTTCATTTAAGGAGACCTTCTAATTGTTTCATAGGTCAAATTGTCAAAGAATGAGGTGGTTACGAGTCCTATTTCTTCGTTATAGTTTGATTGGCATCAAAAGGAGGAATCCCATTACTATCGCGTTCAAAATGATGCGCACATCTCACACAAGTCTTCATTTTGGGAGATATTTCTATTGTTTCATTGGTTCTCTACATTTGTCAAAGAAAGAGGTGATTAGGATTCCTATTATTTCGTTCTAGTTTGATTAGCATCAAACGGATTAATCACATGACTATCGCGCTCAAAACGATGCTTACATCTCACATAAGTCTTCATTTAGGGAGAGGTTCTATTTGTTTCATTGGTTCTCTCCAATTGTCAAAGAATGAGGTGGATACGAGTCCTATTTCTTCGTTCTAGTTTGATTGGCATCAAAAGGAGCAATCCCATTACTATCGCGTTCAAAATGATGCGCACATCTCACACAAGTTTTCATTTAGGGAGATATTTCTATTGTTTCATTGGTTCTCTAAATTTGTCAAAGAAAGAGGTGATTAGGATTCCTATTAGTTCGTTCTAGTTTGATTAGCATCAAAAGGATTAATCACATGACTATCGCGTTCAAAACGATGCGTACATCACACATAAGTTTTCATTTAGAGAGAGGTTCTATTTGTTTCATTGGTTCTCTCCAATTGTCAAAGAATGAGGTCATTACGAGTTTTATTTCTCCGTTCTAGTTAGATTGGCATCAAAAGGCGCAATCCCATGACTATCACGTTCAAAATGATGCGTACATCTCACACATGTCTTTTTTTATGGAGACCTATAAATTGTTTCATTGGTTCTCTAAAATTGTCGAAGAAAGAGGTGATTAGGAGTCCTATTACTTCGTTCTAGTTTGATTAGCATCAAGAGGAGCAGTCCAATGGCTATCGCGTTCAAAACGATGTGTAAATGCCTCACAAGTCTTCATTTTGGAAGGCCTTATTTTTTTCATTGGTTATCTCAAATTGTCAAAGAAATAGGAGATTAGGAGTCTTATTTCTTCGTTTTAGTTTTATTGGCAACAAAACGAGCAATCTCATGAATATCACGTTCAAAACGATGCGCAAATCTCAAACAAGTCTTTATTTAGGGAGACATTGTTGTTGTTTCATTGGTTCTGTCAAATTATCAGAGAAAGGGGTGATTACGAGTTCTATTACTTCATTCTTTTTTGATTAGCATCAAAAGAAGCAATTCCATGATTATCACGTTCAAAACGTTGCGTAACACAAGCCCACATTTTGGGAGACCTTCTAATTATTTTATAGATTTTCTCAAATTGTCAAAGAATGAGGTGATTATGAGTTCTATTACTTGGTTCAAGTTAGATTGGCATCAAAAGGAGTAATCCCATGCATATCTCATTCGAAACGATACGCGCATCTCACACCGGACTTCATTTAGGGAGACCTTTTTCTCGTTTCATTGGTTTTCTAAAATTGTCAAAGAAATAGGTGATTTGGAATCCTATTAGTTTGTTCTAGTTTGATTTGCATTAAAAAGAGTAATTCCATGGCTATCGCTTTCAAAACGATGCGTACATCTCACACAAGATGTAGGTAGACCTTTTTATTGTTTCATTGGTTGTCTCAAATTGTCAAAGAAAGTTAAGAGTCCTATTTGGTCGTTCTAGATTTATTTGCATTAACAGGAGCAATGCCATAACTATCCCGTTTAAAATGATGCGTACATCTCACACAAGTCTTCATATAGGGAGACATTTTTGTTGTTTCATTGGATCTGTTAAATTGTTGAAGAAAAAGGTGATTAAGAGAGTCCTATTAGTTCATTCAAGATGGATTACCATCAAAAGGAGCAATCACATGACCATCACGTTAAAAACGATACGTACAACTCACACAAGTCTATATTTAAGGGGACTTTCTAATTCTTTCATAGGTTTCTCAAATTGTCAAAGAATGAGGTGGTTACAAGTCCTATTTCTTCGTTCTAGTTTGATTGGCATCAAAAGGAGCAATCCCATTACTATCGCGTTCAAAATGATGCGCACATCTCACACAAGTCTTTATTTAGGGAGATATTTCTATTGTTTCATTGGTTCTCTAAATTTGTCAAAGAAAGAGGTGATTAGGATTCCTATTAGTTCGTTCTAGTTTGATTAGCATCAAAAGGATTAATCACATGACTATCGCATTCAAAACGATGCGTACATCTCACATAAGTCTTCATTTAGAGAGAGGTTCTATTTGTTTCATTGGTTCTCACCAATTGTCAAAGAATGAGGTCATTACGAGTTCTATTTCTCCGTTCTAGTTAGATTGGAATCAAAAGGTGCAATCTCATGACTATCGCGTTCAAAACGATGCATACATCTCACACAAGTATTTTTTTAGGAAGACCTTCTAAATGTTTCATTGGTTCTCTAAAATTGTCACAGAAAGAGGTGATTATGAGTCCTATTAGTTCGTTCTAGTTTGATTAATATCAAAAGGAGCAATCCCATGACTATCACGTTCAAAACGATGCGTAGATCTCACACAAGTCTTCTTTTATGGAGACCTTAAAATTGTTTCATTGGTTCGCTAAAATTATCGAAGAAAGAGGTGATTAGGAGTTCTATTACTTCGTTCTAGTTTGATTAGCATCAAAAGGAGCAGTCCCATGGCTATCGCGTTCAAAACGATGCGTAAATCCCTCACAAGTCTTCATGTTGGAAGACCTTCTTATTTTTTTCATTGGTTGTATCAAATTGTCAAAGAAATAGGAGATTAGGAGTCTTATTTCTTTGTTTTAGTTTTATTAGCAAGAAAACGAACAATCTCATGAATATCACGTTCAAAACGTTGCGCAAATCTCAAACAAGTCTTCATTTAGGGAGACATTGTTATTGTTTCATTGGTTCCGTCAAATTGTCAAAGAAAGGGGTGATTACGAGTTTTATTACTTCATTCTTGTTTGATTAGCATCAAAAGAAGCAATTCTATGATTATCACGTTCAAAATGTTGTGTACAACAACTCACACAAGCCCACATTTTGGGAGACCTTCTAATTATTTCATAGATTTTCTCAAATTGTCAAAGAATGAGGTGATTACGAGTTCTATTACTTGGCTCAAGTTAGATTGGCATCAAAAGGAGCAATCCCATGACAATCTCATTCGAAACGATACGTGCATCTCACACAGGACTTCATTTAGGGAGACCTTCTTATCGTTTCATTGGTTTTCTAAAATTGCAAAAGAAATAGGTGATTAGGAATCCTATTAGTTTGTTCTAGTTTGATTAGCATTAAAAGGAGTAATTCCATGGCTATCGCTTTCAAAACAATGCGTATATCTCACACAAGTCTTCATATAGGTAGACCTTCTTATTGTTTCATTGGTTGTCTCAAATTGTCAAAGAAAGTTAAGAGTCCTAGTTGGTCGTTCTAGATTTATTTGCACTAACAGGAGCAATGCCATAACTATCCCGTTTAAAATGATGCATACATCTCACACAAGTCTTCATATAGGGAGACATTTTTGTTGTTTCATTGGATTTGTTAAATTGTTGAAGAAAAAGGTGATTAAAAGTCCTATTACTTCATTCAAGATTGATTAGAATCAAAAGGAGCAATCACATGACTATCACATTAAAAACAATGCGTACATCTCACACAAGTCTTCATTTAAGGAGACTTTCTAATTGTTTCATAGGTTCTCGCAAATTGTCAAAGAATGAGGTGGATACGAGTCCTTTTTCTTCGTTCTAGTTTGATTGGCATCAAAAGGAGCAATCCCATTACTATCGCTTTCAAAATGATGCGCACATCTCACACAAGTCTTCATTTAGGGAGATATTTCTATTGTTTCATTGGTTCTCTAAATTTGTCAAAGAAAGAGGTAATTAGGATTTCTATTTGTTTGTTCTAGTTTGATTAGCATCAATAGGATTAATCACATGACTATCGCGTTCAAAACGATGCGTACATCTCACGTAAGTCTTCGTTTAGAGAGAGGTTCTATTTGTTTCATTAGTTCTCTCCAATTGTGAAAGAATGAGGTCATTACGAGTTCTATTTTTCCGTTCTAGTTAGATTTGAATCAAAAGGAGCAAACTTATGACTATCGCGTTCAAAACGATGCGTACATCTCACACAAGTCTTCTTTTAGGAAGACATTCCAATTGTTTAATTGGTTCTCTAAAATTGTCACAGAAAGAGGTGATTATGAGTACTATTAGTTCGTTCTAGTTTGATTAGCATCAAAAGGAGCAGTCCCATGACTATCACGTTCAAAACAATGCGTAGATCTCACACAAGTCTTCTTTTATGGAGACCTTTAAATTGTTTCATTAGTTCTCACACAATTCTATAATTATCACGTTCAAAACGTTGCGTACAACAACTCACACAAGCCTATATTTTGGGAGACCTTCTAATTGTTTCACAGATTTTCTCATATTGTCAAAGAATGAGGTGATTACGAGTTCTATTACTTGGTTCAAGTTAGATTGGCATCAAAGGGAGCAATCCCATGACAATCTCATTCGAAACGATACGTGCATCTCACACAGGACTTCATTTAGGGAGACCTTCTTATCGTTTCATTGGTTTTCTAAAATTGTCAAAAAAATAGGTGATTTGGAATCCTATTAGTTTGTTCTAGTTTGATTAGAATTAAAAGGAGTAATTCCATGGTTATCGCTTTCAAAACGATGCGTACATCTCACAAAAGTCTTCATGTAGGTAGACCTTCTTATTGTTTCATTGGATGTCTCAAAATGTCAAAAAAAGATAAGAGTCCTATTTGGTCGTTCTAGATTTATTTGCATTAACAGGAGCAATGCCATAACTATCCCGTTTAAAATGATGCGTACATCTCACACAAGTCTTCATATAGGGAGACATTTTTGTTGTTTCATTGGATCTGTTAAATTGTTGAAGAAAAAGGTGATTAAGAGTCCTATTACTTCATTCAAGATGGATTAGCATCAAAAGGAGCAATCACATGACTATCACGTTAAAAATGATGCGTACATCTCACACAAGTCTTTATTTAAGGAGACTTTCTAATTGTTTCATAGGTTCTCTCAAATTATCAAAGAATGAGGTGGTTACAAGTCCTATTTCTTCGTTCTAGTTTGATTGGCATCAAAAGGAGCAATCCCATTACTATCACGTTCAAAATAATGGGCGCATCTCACACAATTCTTCATTTAGGGAGATATTTCTATTGTTTCATTGGTTCTCTAAATTTGTCAAAGAAAGAGGTGATTAGGATTCCTATTAGTTCGTTCTAGTTTGATTAGCATCAAAAGGATTAATCACATGACTATCGCGTTCAAAACGATGCGTACATCTCACATAAGTCTTCATTCAGAGAGAGGTTCTATTTGTTTCATTGGTTCTCTCCAATTGTCAAAGAATGAGGTCATTACGAGTTCTATTTCTCCGTTCTAGTTAGATTGGAATCAAAAGGAGCAATCTCATGACTATCGCGTTCAAAACAATGCGTACATCTCACTACAAGTCTTTTTTAGGAAGACCTTCTAAATGTTTCATTGATTCTCTAAAATTGTCACAGAAAGAGGTGATTATGAGTCCTATTAGTTCGTTCTAGTTTGATTAACATCAAAAGGAGAAATTCATGACTATCACGTTCAAAACGATGCGTAGATCTCACACAAGTCTTCTTTTATGGAGACCTTTAAATTATTTCATTGGTTCTCTAAAATTGTCGAAGAAAGAGGTGATTAGGAGTTCGATTACTTCGTTCTAGTTTGATTAGCATCAAAAGGAGCAGTCCCATGGCTACCGCGTTCAAAACGATGCGTAAATCCCTCACAAGTCTTCATGTTGGAAGACCTTCTTATTTTTTTTCATTTGTTGTCTCAAATTGTCAAAGAAATAGGAGATTAGGAGTCTTATTTCTTCGTTTTAGTTTTATTGGCAATAAAACAAGCAATCTCATGAATATCACGTTAAAAACGATGCGCAATTCTCAAACAAGTCTTCATTTAGGGAGACTATGTTATTGTTTCATTGGTTCTGTCAAATTGTCAAAGAAAGGGGTGATTACGAGTTCTGTTACTTCATTCTTGTTTGATTAGCATCAAAAGAAGCGATTCTATGATTATCACCTTCAAAACATTGCGTACAACAACTCACACAAGCCCACATTTTGGGAGACCTTCTAATTATTTCATAGATTTTCTCAAATTGTCAAAGAATGAGGTGATTACGAGTTCTATTACTTGGTTCAAGTTAGATTGGAATCAAAAGGAGTAATCCCATGACTATCTCATTCGAAACGATACGTGTATCTCACACATGACTTCATTTAGGGAGACCTTCTTATCGTTTCATTGGTTTTCTAAAATTATCAAAGAAATAGGTGATTGGGAATCCTATTAGTTTGTTCTAGTTTGATTAGCATTAAAAAGAGTAATTCCATGGCTGACGCTTTCAAAACGATGCGTACATTTCACACAAGTCTTCATGTAGGTAGACCTTCTTATTGTTTCATTGGTTGTCTCAAATTGTCAAAGAAAGTTAAGAGCCCTATTTGGTCGTTCTAGATTTATTTTTGCATTAACAGGAGCAATGCCATAACTATCCCGTTTAAAATGATGCGTACATCTCACACAAGTCTTCATATAGGGAGATATTTCTATTGCTTCATTGGTTCTCTAAATTTGTCAAAGAAAGAGGTGATTAGGATTCCTATTAGTTCGTTCTAGTTTGATTAGCATCAAAAGGATTAATCACATGACTATCGCGTTCAAAACGATGCGTACATCACACATACGTTTTCATTTAGAGAGAGGTTCTATTTGTTTCATTGGTTCTCTCCAATTGTCAAAGAATGAGGTCATTACGAGTTCTATTTCTCCGTTCTAGTTAGATTGGAATCAAAAGGAGCAATCTCATGACTATGGCGTTCAAAACGATGCGTAAATCTCACACAAGTATTTTTTTAGGAAGACCTTCTAAATGTTTCATTGGTTCTCTAAAATTGTCACAGAAAGAGGTGATTATGAGTCCTATTAGTTCGTTCTAGTTTGATTAACATCAAAAGGAGCAATCCCATGACTATCACGTTCAAAACGATGCGTAGATCTCACACAAGTCTTCTTTTAATGGAGACCTTTTTGTTGTTTCATTGGATTTGTTAAATTGTTTAAGAAAAAGGTGATTAATAGTCCTATTAGTTCATTCAAGATTGATTAGCATCAACATGAGCAATCACATGACTATCACGTTAAAAACGATGCGTACATCTCACACAAGTATTCATTTAAGGAGACTTTCTAATTGTTTCATATGTTCTCTCAAATTGTCAAAGAATGAGGTGGTTACGGGTCCTATTTCTTCGTTCTAGTTTGATTGGCATCAAAAGGAGCAATCCTATTACTATCGCGTTCAAAATGATGCGCACATCTCACACAAGTCTTCATTTAGGGAGATATGTCTATTGTTTCATTGGTTCTCTAAATTTGTCAAAGAGGTGATTATGATTCCTATTAGTTCGTTCTAGTTTGATTAGCATCAAAAAGATTAATCACATGACTATCGCGTTCAAAACGATGCGTACATCTCACATAAGTCTTCATTTAGCGAGAGGTTTTATTTGTTTCATTGGTTCTCTCCAATTGTCAAAGAATGAGGTCATTACAAGTTCTATTTCTCCGTTCTAGTTAGATTGGAATCAACAGGAGCAATCTCATGACTATCGCGTTCAAAACGATGCGTACATCTCACACAAGTCTTCATGTAGGTAGACCTTCTAATTGGTTAATTGGTTCTCTAAAATTGTCACAGAAAGAGGTCATTATGAGTCCTATTAGTTCGTTCTAGTTTGATTAGCATCAAAAGGAGCAATCCCAAGACTATCACGTTCAAAACGATGCGTACATCTCACACAAGTCTTCTTTTAGGAAGACCTTCTACTTGTTTCATTGGTTCTCTAAAATTGTCACAAAAAGAGGTGATTATGATTTGATTAGCATCAAAAGGAGCAATCCCATGACTATCACGTTCAAAACGATGCGTACATCTCACACAAGTCTTCTTTTATGAAGACCTTTAAATTGTTTCATGGGTTCTCTAAAATTGTCGAAGAAAGAGGTGATTAGGAGTCCTATTACTTCGTTCTAGTTTGACTAGCATCAAAAGGAGCAGTCCCATGGCTATCGCGTTCAAAACGATGCGTAAATCCCTCACAAGTCTTCATGTCTTCACCTTCTTATTTTTTTCATTGGTTGTCTCAAATTGTCAAAGAAATAGGAGATTAAGAGTCTTATTTCTTCGTTTTAGTTTTATTGGAAACAAAACGAGCAATCTCATCACTATCACGTTCAAAACGATGCGCAAATCTCAAAC
Source organism: Panax stipuleanatus (assembly GCA_020205555.1). Lineage (NCBI taxonomy): Eukaryota > Viridiplantae > Streptophyta > Magnoliopsida > Apiales > Araliaceae > Panax > Panax stipuleanatus. Next base: position 25,195 of record JAINUT010000818.1, on the reverse strand, counting down.
AAGTCTTTATTTTGGGAGACATTGTTATTGTTTCATTGGTTCTGTCAAATTGTCAAAGAAAGGGGTGATTACGAGTTCTAATACTTCATTATTGTTTGATTAGCATCACAAGGAGTAATTCCATGGCTATCGCTTTCAAAACGATGCGTACATCTCACACAATTCTTCATGTAGGTAGACCTTCTTATTGTTTCATTGGTTGTCTCAAATTGTCAAAGAAAGTTAAGAGTCCTATTTGGTCGTTCTAGATTTATTTGCATTAACAGGAGCAATGCCATAACTATCCCGTTTAAAATGATGCATACATCTCACACAAGTCTTCATATAGGGAGACATTTTTGTTGTTTCATTGGATCTGTTAAATTGTTGAAGAAAAAGGTGATTAAGAGTCCTATTACTTCATTCAAGATGGATTAGCATCAAAAGGAGCAATCACATGACTAGCACGTCAAAAACGATGCGTACATCTCACACAAGTCTTTATTTAAGGAGAACTTCTAATTGTTTCATAGGTTCTCTCAAATTGTCAAAGAATGAGGTAGTTACAAGTCCTATTTCTTCGTTCTAGTTTGATTGGCATCAAAAGGAGCAATCCCATTACTATCGCGTTCAAAATGATGAGCACATCTCACACAAGTCTTCATTTAGGGAGATATTTCTATTGTTTCATTGGTTCTCTAAATTTGTCAAAGAAAGAGGTGATTAGGATTCTTATTAGTTCGTTCTAGTTTGATTAGCATCAATAGGATTAATCACATGACTATCGCGTTAAAAACGATGCGTACACCTCACATAAGTCTTCATTTTGAGAGAGGTTCTATTTGTTTCATTGGTTCTCTCCAATTGTCAAAGAATGAGGTCATTACGAGTTCTATTTCTCCGTTCTAGTTAGATTGGAATCAAAAGGAGCAATCTCATGACTATGGCGTTCAAAACGATGCGTAAATCTCACACAAGAATTTTTTTAGGAAGACCTTCTAAATGTTTCATTGGTTCTCTAAAATTGTCACAGAAAGAAGTGATTATGAGTCCTATTAGTTCGTTCTAGTTTGATTAACATCAAAAGGAGCAATCCCATGACTATCACGTTCAAAACGATGCGTAGATCTCACACAAGTCTTCTTTTATGGAGACCTTTAAATTGTTTCATTAGTTCTCTAAAATTGTCAAAGAAAGAGGTGATTAGGAGTTCTATTACTTCGTTCTAGTTTGATTAGCATCAAAAGGAGCAGTCCCATGGCTATCGCGTTCAAAACGATGCGTAAATCCCTCACAAGTCTTCATGTTGGAAGACCTTCTTATTTTTTTCATTGGTTATCTCAAATTGTCAAAGAAATAGGAGATTAGGAGTCTTATTTCTTCGTTTTAGTTTTATTGGCAACAAAACGAGCAATCTCATGAATATCACGTTCAAAACGATGCGCAAATCTCAAACAAGTCTTCATTTAGGGAGACATTGTTATTGTTTCATTGGTTCTATCAAATTATCAAAGAAAGGGGTGATTACGAGTTCTATTACTTCATTCAAGTTTGATTAGCATCAAAAGAAGCAATTCTATGATTATCACGTTCAAAACGTTCTGTACAACAACTCACACAAGCCCACATTTTGGGAGACCTTCTAATTATTCCATAGATTTTCTCAAATTGTCAAAGAATGAGGTGATTACGAGTTCTATTACTTGGTTCAAGTTACATTGGCATCAAAAGAAGTAATCCCATGACTATCTCATTCGAAACCATACGTGCATCTCACACAGAAGTTCATATAGGGAGACCTTCTTATCGTTTCATTGGTTTTCTAAAATTGTCAAAGAAATAGGTGATTGGGAATCCTATTAGTTTGTTCTAGTTTGATTAGCATTAAAAAGAGTAATTCCATTGCTAACGCTTTCAAAACGATGCGTACATCTCACACAAGTCTTCATGTAGGTAGACCTTCTTATTGTTTCATTGGTTGTCTCAAATTGTCAAAGAAAGTTAAGAGTCCTATTTGGTTGTTCTAGATTTATTTGCATTAACAGGAGCAATGCCATAACTATCCCGTTTAAAATGATGTGTGCATCTCACACAAGTCTTCATATAGGGAGACATTTTTGTTGTTTCATTGGATCTGTTAAATTGTTGAAGAAAAAGGTGATTAAGAGTCCTCTTAGTTCATTCAAGATTGATTAGCATCAAAATGAGCAATCACATGACTATCACGTTAAAAACGATGCGTACATCTCACACAAGTATTCATTTAAGGAGACTTTCTAATTGTTTCATAAGTTCTCTCAAATTGTCAAAGAATGTGGTGGTTATGGGTCCTATTTCTTCGTTCTAGTTTGATTGGCATCAAAAGGAGCAATCCCATTACAATCGCGTTCCAAATGATGGGCACATCTCACACAAGTCTTCATTTAGGGAGATATTTCTATTGTTTCATTGGTTCTCTAAATTTGTCAAAGAAAGAGGTGATTAGGATTCCTATTAGTTCGTTCTAGTTTCATTTGCATCAAAAGGATTAATCACATGACTATCGCGTTCAAAACGATGTGTACATCTCACATAAGTCTTCATTTAGGCAGAGGTTTTATTTGTTTCATTGGTTCTCTCCAATTGTCAAAGAATGAGGTCATTACGAGTTCTATTTCTCCGTTCTGGTTAGATTGGAATTAAAAGGAGCAATCTCATGAATATCGCGTTAAAAACGATGCGTACATCTCACACAAGTCTTCTTTTAGGAAGACCTTCCAATTGTTTAATTGGTTCTCTAAAATTGTCACAGAAAGAGGTGATTATGAGTACTATTAGTTCGTTCTAGTTTGATTAGCATCAAAAGGAGCAATCCCATGACTATCACGTTCAAAACGATGCGTAGATCTCACATAAGTCTTCTTTTATGGTGACCTTTAAATTGTTTCATTAGTTCTTTAAAATTGTCAAAGAAAGAGGTGATTAGGAGTTTTATTACTTCGTTCTAGTTTGATTAGCATCAAAAGGAGCAGTCCCATGGCTATCGGGTTCAAAACGATGCGTAAATCCCTCACAAGTCTTCATGTTGGAAGACCTTCTTATTTTTTTCATTGGTTATCTCAAATTGTCAAAGAAATAGGAGATTAGGAGTCTTATTTCTTCGTTTTAGTTTTATTGGCAACAAAACGAGCAATCTCATGAATATCACGTTCAAAACATTGCGCAAATCTCAAACAAGTCTTCATTTAGGGAGACAATGTTATTGTTTCATTGGTTCTGTCAAATTGTCAAAGAAAGGGGTGATTACGAGTTCTATTACTTCATTCAAGTTTGCTTAGCATCAAAAGAAGCAATTCTATGATTATCACGTTCAAAACGTTGCGTACAACAACTCACACAAGCCCAGCATTTTGGGAGATCTTCTAATTATTTCATCGATTTTCTCAAATTGTCAAAGAATGAGGTGATTACGAGTTCTACTACTTGGTTCAAGTTAGATTGGCATCAAAAGGAGTAATCCCATGACTATCTCATTCGAAACGATACGTGCATCTCACACAAGACTTCATTTAGGGAGACCTTATCGTTTCGTTGGTTTTCTAAAATTGTCAAAGAAATAGGTGATTAGGAATCCTATTAGTTTGTTCTAGCTTGATTAGCATTAAAAAGAGTAATTCCATGGCTATCGCTTTCAAAACGATGCGTACATCTCACACAAGTCTTCATGTAGGTAGACCTTCTTATTGTTTCATTGGTTGTCTCAAATTGTCAAAGAAAGTTAAGAGTCCTATTTGGTCATTCTAGATTTATTTGCATTAACAGGAGCAATGCCATAACTATCCCGTTTAAAATGATGCGTACATCTCACACAAGTCTTCATATAGGGAGACATTTTTGTTGTTTCATTGGATCTGTTAAATTGTTGAAGAAAAAGGTGATTAAGAAGGCCCGGGCGGTGATCCTCTGGTGATCCCCTTCCTTTGGTGATCCTCTGCTGATTCTTTCTGGGAAGCTCCGGGCGGTCAAGAAGGCCCTTATCTATTTGAATAAAGTCAATGGTAACCTCTCTTCTAATGTTGAGAAATCCAGAGCCCTTCTTCATGCCACTCAACAAGCTCTTTCTGATAACCCTGCTGACCCAGTTCTTCTCTCCCTTCAGCAGTCTCAAACTGCTTCCTTGTGGGCTGATCTAATTTGTGAAGAAAAGTTGTTAATGCAGAAATCCAGAATCCAATGGCTTAAGGAAGGGGACAAGAACACTGGCTTCTTTCATAATCAAATTAAGAACAGATGGAACCACAATAAAATCTTATCTATTAAGAATGCTGAGGGTGTCCTCTGTCATGGGCACTCTGCTATCCAAAGTATTGCTGTTGACCATTTCTGTTCTCTTCTGGGTAGTCCTGTTCATGTTGAAGGGCTTAATTTTCAGGATCTGGAGCCTCTAGTGGTATCCATGGTGACACCTCATCAAGCTTTTCTACTGGATAAGGATGTTTCCGATGATGAGATTCTTGCCACACTAAAGCATATGAAGAAAAACAAAAGTCCAGGGCCTGACGGGTTCAATGTGAATTTCTTTCTTATAGCTTGGGAAATTGTGGGTCCAGTTTTTACTTCTGCCATTCAATCTTTTTTCCGTCAAGGGTGTCTGCTTAGAGGTACTAATGCTACGGCCATTGCTCTTGTTCCAAAATCCTCTAACCCATCCTCCATGAACGACTATAGGCCAATTTCTTGTTGCAATACCACCTATAAATGTATTTCTAAGATTATTGCCACTCGTCTCAAGGGTATTCTCCCCTCTATCATTTCCCCTTGTCAATCTGCTTTTATTGCTGGAAGGAGGATTGGGGACAACATCCTTCTCGCTCAAGAGCTGTTTCGGAACTACCATAGGCCCCTTGGTCCACCAAAATGTGCTTTAAAAATTGATTTAAGGAAAGCTTTTGATTCCATCTCTTGGGAGTTCTTATTGGCTGCCCTTCAATTCTTTAAATTTCCCCCTAAATTCCTGTTTTGGATCAAAGCTTGTATCACTACTACCAGCTTCTCTGTTAAAGTTAATAGGGCTTTATGTGGCTATTTCAAAGGTGGTAAAGGCCTTAGGCAAGGTGATCCCCTCTCACCTTATCTCTTTGTTATTGTCATGGAGGTTCTTTCCCTTATGATCACTAAGGCATCCAAACTCCCTACTTTTCATCATCACTGGAAATCTGATGCCATTTCTCTTACCCATCTCTGTTTTGCAGATGATCTTATCATTTTTTGCCGGGGTGACATTGGCTCTATTAGTACTATTAAGCTTTGTCTGGATCAGTTCTCCTCCATTTCAGGCTTACACACCAATGCCTCGAAGAGTATGTGCTTCCTTGGTCATGTACCTTCTGAAACTGGAACTGCTATTCTTTCTATCTTGGGTTTCTAACTGGGTGTTTTCCCTGCTAAGTTTTTAGGTGTTCCCTTGATCACTTCCAAGCTTAGTCTTGTTGACTGCCATCCTCTTCTTGAAAAGATCAAATCCAGAATTACGTCGTGGACCAACAAATTCCTCTCCTATGCTGGTAGACTGCAACTGATCAAATCTGTTATTCACTCCACCCAAGCTTACTGGTCTGCTCATTTTATTCTCCCTGCCTCTATCTTGAATGACCTTAAATCCACTATGTCCAGATTCCTTTGGAAAGGGCCTTCTTTAGAGAAATTTGGCTGTAAAGTAGCTTGGAGCAAAATCTCTCTCCCTTTTGCTGAGGGTGGCCTTGCTATTAAAAATCTTGAGGATTGGAATAAAGCTCAAATCTTATTGCACTTATGGCAGATTATTTCTCCTTCTTCCTCTTCCTTTTGGGCCAAATGGGTTCGGGCTGTCCATCTTAAGAATAAGTTTTTCTGGATTATCCCAATTCCTATGGATTGCTCTTGGATTTGGAGGAAAGTTCTTAAATTAAGGTCTATTGCTTGCAGGCACATCTCTTATGCTATTGGTAATGGTGCGAGCACTAGTCTTTGGTTTGACCCGTGGTTAGGTCACTCCCCTTTGGCCTCCTCCTTGCAGTCTCCCTTGATCACTAACTCTGGTTTTGGTCCTAATGCCTTTGTCAGCAGCATCATAATTAACTCCAGTTGGGTTCTCCCTCAGTCCAACCACAATGATCTTAGTGAATTCCGGAACGCCTTTAACATGTCAAGGCGCTGCAACTCAGATTGTCAGGATGAGGTTTTCTGGGATGGTACCACTGCTAAGGATGTTAAAACTTCTACTTTTTGGTGTTCCATTCGCAAAGTGGGTCCAACTGTGGGATGGCACAGTCTTGTTTGGCATCGCATTGTGCCTCCCTGGTACTCATTTCTTCTTTGGCTGGCTTTTCACAAGGGTCTTCGGACTCTGGATAGGCTTATCTTGTATGGCATGGATGTCAATCCTTTATGTGTTCTCTGTTCCATTGAGAGGGAAACATTTCATCACCTTTTTTTCCATTGTAGTTTCTCATTTCAGCTCTTGGTTGCAGTGCTCAGGCGGTGTGGTTGGAAGGGACAGTGTCGTAGCTGGACTTCTATCACTGATTTTATCAGCGGCAATTATGGTCCAAATTTCCAGCACAGGCTTTTACGTTTTGGCTTTGCTATTGTTGTCTATAGAATTTGGCAAGAACGGAACTCTCGAATTTTCAACAACAAGACTCTGCCTGTTCGGGTCATCATTAGGGATATCTTCCATATTCTCAAGTGTGGCCTTCATACTAATGCTAGTTTTCAGAAACTTAAACACAGGGCTTGCTACCATCATCTTGTATTGTAGCCTTGTCTCCCTGTTTTTACTGATGCTGCTGCTGGTTCTGGCTCAGGGGATGGCTTGTTGTACTACTTGGTTGGTCTGTGGCATGCTGTGTCCGGCTGGTCTGTGGCCTGCTGTGTCCGGCTGGTCTGTGGCCTGCTGTGTCCTGCTGTGTCCGGCTTGTCTGTTGTGGGAAGTTTGTTACAGTCCTGTGGCTGTTGTGTGTTCTGGTTTTGGTTTTGGTTTGCTCTTTGGTTTTAGTTTATTTGGTTGTATTCTGCTATTGTAGCTGCTGGCTCAATTGGTTGCTGTTGGTTTTCGTGTGCAGCACTTTGCTTGGCCTGGGTTTGCTTGTCCAGTTGCGGCTGTTCTGGGTTGTTCTTTGTGTTCATATTCTTGCTGGACAATGTTGCTTATTACTGTTGTTGCGTTTATCTCTTTTGGTTCAACTCTTTTTGGTTGCTGTTATTCCGTTTGGTGCTGTTGCTGTCTGGGTTATTGCAGGTTTTTTCTGCAGATTTCTGCTTGTTGGTTTTTGCAGACTTTCTGCAGGGTCCGGATTTGCTGCAACTTCTGCTAGTTTCTTGGTTGCATTCTGCAGTTTCTGCAGCTTTTCTGGTTGTTCGCTGCTGTCTGGGTTTAGGGGCCTGATGTGCAGCTGGTTGGTTTTGTTGTTTGGTGCTGCTGCTTTTTCTTGTAGCTTCTCCATTTGGCTGTGCTGTTTGCTATGTTCGCCTGCAACTGCTATGTGGTGTGCTGTGTATGCTATCCACCCTTTGCTGCTGGGAAGTTTCCTACTGCCGGGGTTGCTTGGATGCCTATCTTGGTTTGGTCTTGGAGGCTGCTGTTTGCTTCTGGATTTTTACTGGGTCTGGTTCTGGGTTTTTGCTGGGTCTGCTGCACCTTGTTTGCTATTTTGGCTGCAGGTCTCCGCTCTTTTCTTTTGTTTTGTTTGTTCTGCTATTGCTTCTTGGGCTGGACTGATGCAGAAGGTTTCTCTTCCTTTGCCGGCCCGGTGTTGCTATGTAAATGGCTCCTCGAGTTTCTGTTGATTCCTTTTCATTGTTGCTGGCCTTCTGGGGTTTGTTCATTTGATGTTAAATTTTTTGGCTTGCTTGGCCATTTTTTTTTTGTTGCTAAATTTAGACTGAATTGAAATAAATAAATGGTGTTACAAGACCTCATGGGAAACCCCAATCAGACTATAGTATAGACATCTTAGGACAAGCCCTATGATGTCATGACTATAGAAGAAACCAAAGGCCAAACAAGCAACCTAGGAAACAACAAGAAACATCAAAAACAAAACCCCGAAGGCAAGCAACCTAGAAAATAAAACAGCAGTCACAACAGAAAATCAATCACTCAAAGCGACATGGAACTGAATCAAGCCACAAGCAACAAAAAGGCATACAAGGGCAGACCACGAACAGGCCAAAACAGCAACTCGGCCACAGCAGCATATAGTTGCAAACTCAAAAGCAAACAGCATATGGGGAAATGTAAACCACCAACCCCAACCCCCAACCCCAACCGCAAGAGGCTGTACCAAACCAAGAAGAGAAGAAAATAAACCCAGCAGCATCAAAAGAGGCAGAAATCGAACAGAGAGCAACGGTAGGCTAGAAAATTCCACCGCAGCAACCTGCAACTGCCCAACAGCCCGCATCATGCAACCGACCCAGCACAAAAAGCAGCAGACTAGCTGAAACCTGCTGCAGCAAATGCTGGACGTAGGTGGAAAACAGGCACATGCAGCAGCACATTAGCATGCTTTCACAGTCCAACGCACAGCAACAAGCAGAAGTAACCCAAGCAGCAGAAATAACTCAGTCAGGTAGGCTAGAACATCAGCCAAAACCAGAACCTTCAGAAGAAAGGACAGGAATGGCAACAGCCAGGAGCAGTAGCATCAACATTTTAATATTACAGGCATCCTTCTAGCAAAATCAACCTAGCACAAAAGCTTCAGACCCAGCATAGAAAATCCATAGCAGCAAGCATAAGGCAGACTGCAGCATGCGGCTGCAAGGCCTACTGCAAGAAAGCTGCATAAAACCAAAGCAAACCAGCAACTTAAGACCAGGACAGGCCTAACACAAGATAAGCTGCAAAACCAACAGCAGTAAACAAAAGCAGAAACAGCCAAGGATAGGTTCAAAAGAGAGATGCCAACAGCAGCATGACCCCTGCAGCCTATAGCTGCAGATTGCAACAAGCCAGAGCATGCCACATCGAGAAAACAGCAGCAAACCTAGCATAACGCAACAGACTGCAGCAGGCCTAGAACAGATCCCCCAGTATCCTATTTCAGAAAAAACCAATAGCAGTAAAACAAAACCTTGAGAAACAAGAGACCCATCCTTATAAAGAGAGATGATGAAAACATGGTCTGGATTTAAATTTCTAAAACTTGGCCATTTGTTCTTCTATAGTAATGACATCATAGGGCATGTCCTATGATGTGTCTATGCTATAGTCTGATTGGGGTTTTCCCATGAGGTCCTGTAACACCTGTTTATTTATTCAATTCAGTCTAAATTTAGCAAAAAAAAAAAGGAGCAATGACATGACTATCACGTTAACAACGATGCGTACATCTCACACAAGTCTTTATTTAAGGAGACTTTCTAATTGTTTCATAGGTTCTCTCAAATTATCTAAGAATGAGGTGGTTACAAGTCCTATTTCTTCGTTCTAGTTTGATTGGCATCAAAAGGAGCAATCTCATTACAATCGCGTCCAAAATGATACGCACATCTCACACAAGTCTTCATTTAGTGAGATATTTCTATTGTTTCATTGGTTCTCTAAATTTGTCAAAGAAAGAGGTGATTAGGATTCCTATTAGTTCATTCTAGTTTGATTAGCATCAAAAGGATTAATCACATTACTATCGCGTTCAAAACGATGCGTACATCTCACATAAGTTTTCATTTAGAGAGAGGTTCTATTTGTTTCATTGGTTCTCTCCAATTGTCAAAGAATGAGGTCATTACGAGTTCTATTTCTCCGTTCTAGTTAGATTGGAATCAAAAGGAGCAATCTCATGTCTATCGCGTTCAAAACGATGCGTACATCTCACACAAGTATTTTTTTAGGAAGACCTTCTAAATGTTTCATTGGTTCTCTAAAATTATCACAGAAAAAGGTGATTATGAGTCCTATTAGTTCGTTATAGTTTGATTAACATCAAAAGGAGCAATCCTATGACTATCACGTTCAAAACAATGCGTAGATCTCACACAAGTCTTCTTTTATTGAGGCCTTTAAATTTTTTCATTGGTTCTCTAATATTGTCTAAGAAAAAGGTGATTAGGAGTTCTATTACTTCGTTCTAGTTTGATTAGCATCAAAAGGAGCAGTCCCATGGCTATCGCGTTCAAAACGATGCGTAAATCCCTCACAAGTCTTCGTGTTGGAAGACCTTATTTTTTTCATTGGTTGTCTCAAATTGTCAAAGAAATAGGAGATTAGGTGTCTTATTTCTTCGTTTTAGTTTTATTGGCAACAAAACTAGCAATCTCATGAATATCACGTTCAAAACGATGCGCAAATCTCAAACAAGTCTTCATTTAGGGAGACATTGTTATTGTTTCGTTGGTTCTGTCAAATTGTCAAAGAAAGGGGTGATTACGAGTTCTATTACTTCATTCTTGTTTGATTAACATCAAAAGAAGCAATTCTATGATTATCACGCTTAAAACGTTACGTGCAACAACTCACACAAGCCTACATTTTGGGAGACCTTTTAATTGTTTAATAGATTTTCTCAAATTGTCAAAGAATGAGGTGATTACGAGTTCTATAACTTGGTTCAAGTTAGATTGGCATCAAAAGAAGCAATCCCATGACTATCTCATTCAAAACGATACGTGCATCTCACACAGGACTTCATTTAGGGAGACCTTCTTATCGTTTCATTGGTTTTCTAAAATTGTCAAAGAAATAGGTGATTAGGAAGCCTATTAGTTTGTTCTAGTTTGATTAGCATTAAAAAGAGTAATTCCATGGCTATCGCTTTCAAAATGATGCGTACATCTCACACAAGTCTTCATGTAGGTAGACCTTCTTATTGTTTCATTGGTTGTCTCAAATTGTCAAAGAAAGTTAAGAGTCCTATTTGGACGTTCTAGATTTATTTGCATTAACAGGAGCAATGCCATAACTATCCCGTTTAAAATGATGCGTACATCTCACACAAGTCTTCATATAGGGAGACATTTTTGTTGTTTCATTGGATCTGTTAAATTGTTGAAGAAAAAGGTGATTAAGAGTCCTATTACTTCATTTAAGATTGATTAGCATCAAAAGGAGCAATCACATGACTATCACGTTAAAAACGATGCGTACATCTCACACAAGTATTCATTTAAGGAGACTTTCTAATTGTTTCATATGTTCTCTCAAATTGTCAAAGAATGAGGTGGTTACGGGTCCTATTTCTTCGTTCTAGTTTAATTGGCATCAAAAGGAGCAATCCCATTACTATCGCGTTCAAAATGATGGGCACATCTCACACAAGTCTTCATTTAGGGAGATATTTCTATTGTTTCATTGGTTCTCTAAATTTGTCAAAGAAAGAGGTGATTAGGATTCCTATTAGTTCGTTCTAGTTTGATTAGCATCAAAAGGATTAATCACATTACTATCGCGTTCAAAACGATGCGTACATCTCACATAAGTTTTCATTTAGAGAGAGGTTCTATTTGTTTCATTGGTTCTCTCCAATTGTCAAAGAATGAGGTCATTACGAGTTCTATTTCTCCGTTCTAGTTAGATTGGAATCAAAAGGAGCAATCTCATGTCTATCGCGTTCAAAACGATGCGTACATCTCACACAAGTATTTTTTTAGGAAGACCTTCTAAATGTTTCATTGGTTCTCTAAAATTATCACAGAAAAAGGTGATTATGAGTCCTATTAGTTCGTTATAGTTTGATTAACATCAAAAGGAGCAATCCTATGACTATCACGTTCAAAACAATGCGTAGATCTCACACAAGTCTTCTTTTATTGAGGCCTTTAAATTTTTTCATTGGTTCTCTAATATTGTCTAAGAAAAAGGTGATTAGGAGTTCTATTACTTCGTTCTAGTTTGATTAGCATCAAAAGGAGCAGTCCCATGGCTATCGCGTTCAAAACGATGCGTAAATCCCTCACAAGTCTTCGTGTTGGAAGACCTTATTTTTTTCATTGGTTGTCTCAAATTGTCAAAGAAATAGGAGATTAGGTGTCTTATTTCTTCGTTTTAGTTTTATTGGCAACAAAACGAGCAATCTCATGAATATCACGTTCAAAACGATGCGCAAATCTCAAACAAGTCTTCATTTAGGGAGACATTGTTATTGTTTCGTTGGTTCTGTCAAATTGTCAAAGAAAGGGGTGATTACGAGTTCTATTACTTCATTCTTGTTTGATTAACATCAAAAGAAGCAATTCTATGATTATCACGCTCAAAACGTTACGTACAACAACTCACACAAGCCTACATTTTGGGAGACCTTTTAATTGTTTAATAGATTTTCTCAAATTGTCAAAGAATGAGGTGATTACGAGTTCTATAACTTGGTTCAAGTTAGATTGGCATCAAAAGAAGCAATCCCATGACTATCTCATTCAAAACGATACGTGCATCTCACACAGGACTTCATTTAGGGAGACCTTCTTATCGTTTCATTGGTTTTCTAAAATTGTCAAAGAAATAGGTGATTAGGAAGCCTATTAGTTTGTTCTAGTTTGATTAGCATTAAAAAGAGTAATTCCATGGCTATCGCTTTCAAAATGATGCGTACATCTCACACAAGTCTTCATGTAGGTAGACCTTCTTATTGTTTCATTGGTTGTCTCAAATTGTCAAAGAAAGTTAAGAGTCCTATTTGGACGTTCTAGATTTATTTGCATTAACAGGAGCAATGCCATAACTATCCCGTTTAAAATGATGCGTACATCTCACACAAGTCTTCATATAGGGAGACATTTTTGTTGTTTCATTGGATCTGTTAAATTGTTGAAGAAAAAGGTGATTAAGAGTCCTATTACTTCATTTAAGATTGATTAGCATCAAAAGGAGCAATCACATGACTATCACGTTAAAAACGATGCGTACATCTCACACAAGTATTCATTTAAGGAGACTTTCTAATTGTTTCATATGTTCTCTCAAATTGTCAAAGAATGAGGTGGTTACGGGTCCTATTTCTTCGTTCTAGTTTAATTGGCATCAAAAGGAGCAATCCCATTACTATCGCGTTCAAAATGATGGGCACATCTCACACAAGTCTTCATTTAGGGAGATATTTCTATTGTTTCATTGGTTCTCTAAATTTGTCAAAGAAAGAGGTGATTAGGATTCCTATTAGTTCGTTCTAGTTTGATTAGCATCAAAAGGATTAATCACATTACTATCGCGTTCAAAACGATGCGTACATCTCACATAAGTTTTCATTTAGAGAGAGGTTCTATTTGTTTCATTGGTTCTCTCCAATTGTCAAAGAATGAGGTCATTACGAGTTCTATTTCTCCGTTCTAGTTAGATTGGAATCAAAAGGAGCAATCTCATGTCTATCGCGTTCAAAACGATGCGTACATCTCACACAAGTATTTTTTTAGGAAGACCTTCTAAATGTTTCATTGGTTCTCTAAAATTATCACAGAAAAAGGTGATTATGAGTCCTATTAGTTCGTTATAGTTTGATTAACATCAAAAGGAGCAATCCTATGACTATTACGTTCAAAACAATGCGTAGATCTCACACAAGTCTTCTTTTATTGAGGCCTTTAAATTTTTTCATTGGTTCTCTAATATTGTCTAAGAAAAAGGTGATTAGGAGTTCTATTACTTCGTTCTAGTTTGATTAGCATCAAAAGGAGCAGTCCCATGGCTATCGCGTTCAAAACGATGCGTAAATCCCTCACAAGTCTTCGTGTTGGAAGACCTTATTTTTTTCATTGGTTGTCTCAAATTGTCAAAGAAATAGGAGATTAGGTGTCTTATTTCTTCGTTTTAGTTTTATTGGCAACAAAACGAGCAATCTCATGAATATCACGTTCAAAACGATGCGCAAATCTCAAACAAGTCTTCATTTAGGGAGACATTGTTATTGTTTCGTTGGTTCTGTCAAATTGTCAAAGAAAGGGGTGATTACGAGTTCTATTACTTCATTCTTGTTTGATTAGCATCAAAAGAAGCAATTCTATGATTATCACGTTCAAAACGTTACGTACAACAACTCACACAAGCCTACATTTTGGGAGACCTTTTAATTGTTTAATAGATTTTCTCAAATTGTCAAAGAATGAGGTGATTACGAGTTCTATAACTTTGTTCAAGTTAGATTGGCATCAAAAGAAGCAATCCCATGACTATCTCATTCGAAACGATACGTGCATCTCACACAGGACTTCATTTAGGGAGACCATCTTATCGTTTCATTGGTTTTCTAAAATTGTCAAAGAAATAGGTGATTGGGAATCCTATTAGTTTGTTCTAGTTTGATTAGCATTAAAAGAGTAATTCCATGGCTATCGCTTTCAAAATGATGCGTACATCTCACACAAGTCTTCATGTAGGTAGACCTTCTTATTGTTTCATTGGTTGTCTCAAATTGTCAAAGAAAGTTAAGAGTCCTATTTGGACGTTCTAGATTTATTTGCATTAACAGGAGCAATGCCATAACTATCCCGTTTAAAATGATGCGTACATCTCACACAAGTCTTCATATAGGGAGACATTTTTGTTGTTTCATTGGATCTGTTAAATTGTTGAAGAAAAAGGTGATTAAGAGTCCTATTACTTCATTTAAGATTGATTAGCATCAAAAGGAGCAATCACATGACTATCACGTTAAAAACGATGCGTACATCTCACACAAGTATTCATTTAAGGAGACTTTCTAATTGTTTCATATGTTCTCTCAAATTGTCAAAGAATGAGGTGGTTACGGGTCCTATTTCTTCGTTCTAGTTTAATTGGCTTCAAAAGGAGCAATCCCATTACTATCGCATTCAAAATGATGGGCACATCTCACACAAGTCTTCATTTAGGGAGATATTTCTATTGTTTCATTGGTTCTCTAAATTTGTCAAAGAAAGAGGTGATTAGGATTCCTATTAGTTCGTTCTAGTTTGATTAGCATCAAAAGGATTAATCACATTACTATCGCGTTCAAAACGATGCGTACATCTCACATAAGTTTTCATTTAGAGAGAGGTTCTATTTGTTTCATTGGTTCTCTCCAATTGTCAAAGAATGAGGTCATTACGAGTTCTATTTCTCCGTTCTAGTTAGATTGGAATCAAAAGGAGCAATCTCATGTCTATCGCGTTCAAAACGATGCGTACATCTCACACAAGTATTTTTTTAGGAAGACCTTCTAAATGTTTCATTGGTTCTCTAAAATTATCACAGAAAAAGGTGATTATGAGTCCTATTAGTTCGTTATAGTTTGATTAACATCAAAAGGAGCAATCCTATGACTATTACGTTCAAAACAATGCGTAGATCTCACACAAGTCTTCTTTTATTGAGGCCTTTAAATTTTTTCATTGGTTCTCTAATATTGTCTAAGAAAAAGGTGATTAGGAGTTCTATTACTTCGTTCTAGTTTGATTAGCATCAAAAGGAGCAGTCCCATGGCTATCGCGTTCAAAACGATGCGTAAATCCCTCACAAGTCTTCGTGTTGGAAGACCTTATTTTTTTCATTGGTTGTCTCAAATTGTCAAAGAAATAGGAGATTAGGTGTCTTATTTCTTCGTTTTAGTTTTATTGGCAACAAAACGAGCAATCTCATGAATATCACGTTCAAAACGATGCGCAAATCTCAAACAAGTCTTCATTTAGGGAGACATTGTTATTGTTTCGTTGGTTCTGTCAAATTGTCAAAGAAAGGGGTGATTACGAGTTCTATTACTTCATTCTTGTTTGATTAACATCAAAAGAAGCAATTCTATGATTATCACGCTCAAAACGTTACGTACAACAACTCACACAAGCCTACATTTTGGGAGACCTTTTAATTGTTTAATAGATTTTCTCAAATTGTCAAAGAATGAGGTGATTACGAGTTCTATAACTTGGTTCAAGTTAGATTGGCATCAAAAGAAGCAATCCCATGACTATCTCATTCAAAACGATACGTGCATCTCACACAGGACTTCATTTAGGGAGACCTTCTTATCGTTTCATTGGTTTTCTAAAATTGTCAAAGAAATAGGTGATTAGGAAGCCTATTAGTTTGTTCTAGTTTGATTAGCATTAAAAAGAGTAATTCCATGGCTATCGCTTTCAAAATGATGCGTACATCTCACACAAGTCTTCATGTAGGTAGACCTTCTTATTGTTTCATTGGTTGTCTCAAATTGTCAAAGAAAGTTAAGAGTCCTATTTGGACGTTCTAGATTTATTTGCATTAACAGGAGCAATGCCATAACTATCCCGTTTAAAATGATGCGTACATCTCACACAAGTCTTCATATAGGGAGACATTTTTGTTGTTTCATTGGATCTGTTAAATTGTTGAAGAAAAAGGTGATTAAGAGTCCTATTACTTCATTAAGATTGATTAGCATCAAAAGGAGCAATCACATGACTATCACGTTAAAAACGATGCGTACATCTCACACAAGTATTCATTTAAGGAGACTTTCTAATTGTTTCATATGTTCTCTCAAATTGTCAAAGAATGAGGTGGTTACGGGTCCTATTTCTTCGTTCTAGTTTAATTGGCATCAAAAGGAGCAATCCCATTACTATCGCGTTCAAAATGATGGGCACATCTCACACAAGTCTTCATTTAGGGAGATATTTCTATTGTTTCATTGGTTCTCTAAATTTGTCAAAGAAAGAGGTGATTAGGATTCCTATTAGTTCGTTCTAGTTTGATTAGCATCAAAAGGATTAATCACATTACTATCGCGTTCAAAACGATGCGTACATCTCACATAAGTTTTCATTTAGAGAGAGGTTCTATTTGTTTCATTGGTTCTCTCCAATTGTCAAAGAATGAGGTCATTACGAGTTCTATTTCTCCGTTCTAGTTAGATTGGAATCAAAAGGAGCAATCTCATGTCTATCGCGTTCAAAACGATGCGTACATCTCACACAAGTATTTTTTTAGGAAGACCTTCTAAATGTTTCATTGGTTCTCTAAAATTATCACAGAAAAAGGTGATTATGAGTCCTATTAGTTCGTTATAGTTTGATTAACATCAAAAGGAGCAATCCTATGACTATTACGTTCAAAACAATGCGTAGATCTCACACAAGTCTTCTTTTATTGAGGCCTTTAAATTTTTTCATTGGTTCTCTAATATTGTCTAAGAAAAAGGTGATTAGGAGTTCTATTACTTCGTTCTAGTTTGATTAGCATCAAAAGGAGCAGTCCCATGGCTATCGCGTTCAAAACGATGCGTAAATCCCTCACAAGTCTTCGTGTTGGAAGACCTTATTTTTTTCATTGGTTGTCTCAAATTGTCAAAGAAATAGGAGATTAGGTGTCTTATTTCTTCGTTTTAGTTTTATTGGCAACAAAACGAGCAATCTCATGAATATCACGTTCAAAACGATGCGCAAATCTCAAACAAGTCTTCATTTAGGGAGACATTGTTATTGTTTCGTTGGTTCTGTCAAATTGTCAAAGAAAGGGGTGATTACGAGTTCTATTACTTCATTCTTGTTTGATTAACATCAAAAGAAGCAATTCTATGATTATCACGCTCAAAACGTTACGTACAACAACTCACACATGCCTACATTTTGGGAGACCTTTTAATTGTTTAATAGATTTTCTCAAATTGTCAAAGAATGAGGTGATTACGAGTTCTATAACTTGGTTCAAGTTAGATTGGCATCAAAAGAAGCAATCCCATGACTATCTCATTCAAAACGATACGTGCATCTCACACAGGACTTCATTTAGGGAGACCTTCTTATCGTTTCATTGGTTTTCTAAAATTGTCAAAGAAATAGGTGATTAGGAAGCCTATTAGTTTGTTCTAGTTTGATTAGCATTAAAAAGAGTAATTCCATGGCTATCGCTTTCAAAATGATGCGTACATCTCACACAAGTCTTCATGTAGGTAGACCTTCTTATTGTTTCATTGGTTGTCTCAAATTGTCAAAGAAAGTTAAGAGTCCTATTTGGACGTTCTAGATTTATTTGCATTAACAGGAGCAATGCCATAACTATCCCGTTTAAAATGATGCGTACATCTCACACAAGTCTTCATATAGGGAGACATTTTTGTTGTTTCATTGGATCTGTTAAATTGTTGAAGAAAAAGGTGATTAAGAGTCCTATTACTTCATTTAAGATTGATTAGCATCAAAAGGAGCAATCACATGACTATCACGTTAAAAACGATGCGTACATCTCACACAAGTATTCATTTAAGGAGACTTTCTAATTGTTTCATATGTTCTCTCAAATTGTCAAAGAATGAGGTGGTTACGGGTCCTATTTCTTCGTTCTAGTTTAATTGGCATCAAAAGGAGCAATCCCATTACTATCGCGTTCAAAATGATGGGCACATCTCACACAAGTCTTCATTTAGGGAGATATTTCTATTGTTTCATTGGTTCTCTAAATTTGTCAAAGAAAGAGGTGATTATGATTCCTATTAGTTCGTTCTAGTTTGATTAGCATCAAAAAGATTAGTTACATGACTATCGCGTTCAAAACGATGCGTACATCTCACATAAGTCTTCATTTAGGGAGAGGTTTTATTTGTTTCATTGGTTCTCTCCAATTGTCAAAGAATGAGGTCATTACGAGTTCTATTTCTCCGTTCTAGTTAGATTGGAATCAAAAGGAGCAATCTCATGACTATCGCGTTCAAAACGATGGGTACATCTCACACAAGTCTTCTTTTAGGAATACCTTCTAATTGTTTAATTGGATCTCTAAAATTGTCACAGAAAGAGGTCATTATGAGTCCTATTAGTTCGTTCTAGTTTGATTAGCATTAAAAGGAGCAATCCCAAGACTATCACGTTCAAAACGATGCGTACATCTCACACAAGTCTTCTTTTAGGAAGACCTTCTAATTGTTTCATTGGTTCTCTAAAATTGTCACAAAAAGAGGTGATTATGATTTGATTAGCATCAAAAGGAGCAATCCCATGACTATCACGTTCAAAACGATGTGTACATCTCACACAAGTCTTCTTTTATGAAGACCTTTAAATTGTTTCATGGGTTCTCTAAAATTATCGAAGAAAGAGGTGATTAGGAGTCCTATTACTTCGTTCTAGTTTGATTAGCATCAAAAGGAGCAGTCCCATGGCTATCGCGTTCAAAAAAATGCGTAAATCCCTCACAAGTCTTCATGTCTTCACCTTCTTATTTTTTTCATTGGTTGTCTCAAATTGTCAAAGAAATAGGAGATTAGGAGTATTATTTCTTCGTTTTAGTTTTATTGGAAACAAAACGAGCAATCTCATCACTATCACGTTCAAAACGATGCGCAAATCTCAAACAAGTCTTCATTTTGGGAGACATTGTTATTGTTTCATTGGTTCTGTCAAATTGTCAAAGAAAGGGGTTATTACGAGTTCTATTACTTCATTATTGTTTGATTAGCATCAAAAGAAGCAATTATATGATTATCACGTTCAAAACGTTACGTACAACAACTCACACAAGCCTACATTTTGGGAGACCTTCTAATTGTTTCATAGATTTTCTCAAATTGTCAAAGAATGAGGTGATTACGAGTTCTATTACTTAGTTAAAGTTAGATTGGCATCAAAAGGAGCAATCCCATGACAATCTCATTCGAAACGATACGTGCATCTCACACAGGACTTCATTTAGGGAGACCTTCTTATCGTTTCATTGGTTTTCTAAAATTGTCAAAGAAATAAGTGATTAGGAATCCTATTAGTTTGTTCTAGTTTGATTAGCATTAAAAGGAGTAATTCCATGGCTATCGCTTTCAAAACGATGCGTACATCTCACACAAGTCTTCATGTAGGTAGACCTTCTTATTGTTTCATTGGTTGTCTCAAATTGTCAAAGAAAGTTAAGAGTCCTATTTGGTCGTTCTAGATTTATTTGCATTAACAGGAGCAATGCTATAACTATCCCGTTTAAAATGATGCATACGTCTCACACAAGTCTTCATATAAGGAGACATTTTTGTTGTTTCATTGGATCTGTTAAATTGTTGAAGAAAAAGGTGATTAAGTGTCCTATTACTTCATTCAAGATGGATTAGCATCAAAAGGAGCAATCAGATGACTAGCACGTTAAAAACGATGCATACATCTCACACAAGTCTTTATTTAAGGAGAACTTCTAATTGTTTCATAGGTTCTCTCAAATTGTCAAAGAATGAGGTGGTTACAAGTCCTATTTCTTCGTTCTATTTTGATTGGCATCAAAAGGAGCAATCCCATTACTATCGCTTTCAAAATGATGAGCACATCTCATACAAGTCTTCATTTAGGGAGATTTCTATTGTTTCATTGGTTCTCTAAATTTGTCAAAGAAAGAGGTGATTAGGATTCTTATTAGTTCGTTCTAGTTTGATTAGCATCAAGAGGATTAATCACATGACTATCGCGTTCAAAACGATGCGTACATCTCACATAAGTCTTCATTTAGAGAGAGGTTGTATTTGTTTCATTAGTTCTCTCCAATTATCAAAGAATGAGGTCATTACGAGTTCTATTTCTCCGTTCTAGTTAGATTGGAATCAAAAGGAGCAATCTCATGACTATCGCGTTCAAAACGATGTGTACATCTCACACAAGTCTTTTTTTAGGAAGACCTTCTAAATGTTTCATTGGTTCTCTAAAATTGTCACAGAAAGAGGTGATTATGAGTCTTATTAGTTCGTTCTAGTTTGATTAACATCAAAAGGAGCAATCCCATGACTATCACGTTCAAAACGATGCGTAGATCTCACACAAGTCTTCTTTTGTGGAGACCTTTAAATTGTTTCATTAGTTCTCTAAAATTGTCGAAGAAAGAGGTGATTAGGAGTTCTATTACTTCGTTCTAGTTTGATTAGCATCAAAAGGAGCAGTCCCATGGCTATCGCGTTCAAAATGATGCGTAAATCCCTCACAAGTCTTCATGTTGGAAGACCTTATTTTTTTCATTGGTTATCTCAAATTGTCAAAGAAATAGGAGATTAGGAGTCTTATTTCTTCGTTTTAGTTTTATTGGCAACAAAACGAGCAATCTCATGAATATCACGTTCAAAACAATGCGCAAATCTCAAACAAGTCTTCATTTAGGGAGACATTGTTATTGTTTCATTGGTTCTGTCAAATTGTGAAAAGAAAGGGGTGATTACGAGTTCTATTACTTCATTCAAGTTTGATTAGCATCAAAAGAAGCAATTCTATGATTATCACGTTCAAAACGTTGTGTACAACAACTCACACAAGCCCACATTTTGGGATACCTTCTAATTATTCCATAGATTTTCTCAAATTGTCAAAGAATGAGGTGATTTCGAGTTCTATTACTTGGTTCAAGTTAGATTGGCATCAAAAGAAGTAATCCCATGACTATATCATTCGAAACCATATGTGCATTTCACACAGGACTTCATTTAGGGAGACCATCTTATCGTTTCATTGGTTTTCTAAAATTGTCAAAGAAATAGGTGATTGGGAATCCTATTAGTTTGTTCTAGTTTGATTAGCATTAAAAAGAGTAATTCCATTGCTAACGCTTTTAAAACGATGCGTATATCTCACACAAGTCTTTATGTAGGTAGACCTTCTTATTGTTTCATTGGTTGTCTCAAATTGTCAAAGAAAGTTAAGAGTCCTATTTGGTCGTTCTAGATTTATTTGCATTAACAGGAGCAATGCCATAACTATCCCGTTTAAAATGATGCGTGCATCTCACACAAGTCTTCATATAGGGAGACATTTTTGTTGTTTCATTGGATATGTTAAATTGTTGAAGAAAAAGGTGATTAAGAGTCCTCTTAGTTCATTCAAGATTGATTTGTTAGAGTTTATGCCCTAGAGGCTAATTCTTTGATGTAATTGCTTAAACATTTTTGATATTATATTTGATTGAATAAATGAATTATTTTATTATGGTTTTATTTACTGCGTTATATAAATGTTAACATAATAAAAGTCCTTAGAATAGTGATACAAATTATATGGCTTCAAGTATGTGACTTGAACATGAGATCATATAGTTATAATTAGTATCATTACTCTTAAATGTCCCTAGTCGAGTGTCATTGTTAATGGGACAACAATGATACATTGAGACTAGTATGTGGATTGACTGATGGCCAAATCTCATTGGTCATAATATATGAGATATTGAGTCAATGCATAGGTACATGTTAGAGAACAATGTACTGGGCAGACCCACCATGAGAATTCTACGTGGAGCATTATGCAAAGTGTCATAAGCAATTCTCATAGTGACAATGATGTAATGATCCTCCGACCTGAAATCACTATATTACTACACGAGAATTTATGTACTTTGATATCATCAAAGGCCACCTTTAATAGGTGGACGATAAAGGTGATTATTGGGTATATCATGAATCGTGTGAGGAATATGAGTGATCTAGATGGAATTTAACCCTCCTATATATTAGGGGTGATATCCATAGGCCTCTTGATTGAGTAGGACTATGAAATGCATGACCATGCTCAAATAGTGATTTGTTTCATATAGTCTATTCATCGATCAAGAAAACTCAGATTAAATTATGAAGAGGATGACACATTCCATGCCTCGAGTTTAATCTAGGATGTCAAGGTTAATAGGATTAAATTACATTGAAACATTGGTCACGAAAAGGTTGTATCGAATCACCGATCTTATTATTATTTGGGTAGCAGTGATGCATTACTAGATGCCGCTCACTGTTTATAATTTTATAATATGATTTTAAAATTATTGCCAACATAATAATAACCTATAGGGTCACACACTTAGAACGTAATTAAAAGGGAATTAATTTAAATTGTATGGATTTAAATATATCAATATGATTGATAGTATTTAAATTATGAATTTAAATTAATAGGATAATTTGTATATATATATATGTATATTAATTAAGTAAGACTTAATTAAGATATAATATATATATATATATAAATTCGGATTTTATATTTCTAATTGGATTAGGTTTTGGTTAATTCCTTTAACTGCTATATATATGATATATCAGCCGTCTAAGGTATTATTCGATATCAAAACCCTAGCCGCTCTTAGAGAGAGACTAGAGAGAAAAATTTTGAAAAATCCAGATCCTTGGCGGCTAGTACCGCAGCTTTCCTTGCTGCAGATCGTGTGACGATTCGCGGGACGTTCGTGTGGATACCATAGAGGCGCAGTTCCGTTGGATTGCGTTGAGAATTCGAAGCAGTTCCAGAATCTCCATCGTCTCCTTTCAGGCTTGAATAATCGGTAAAACATATCTTAACCTCTGAATTAATATGTTTTCGCATGGATCCTATTTTAGGGTTTCGAAAATTTTTAATTTCCGCTGCGTTTATGTGCCGAAAACCCTACAGTGGTATCAGAGCTACTTGCGAAACGATTAATTCAGATTACGTGTTTTAATTGTATTCGTTATATATGATATATGATGATGCATGTTTACCGATATGAAATTGAATATATGATATTCTGCATGTATGCGTATTCTGGAAATCTGTAATATATATGCATGTATATGATGTTCTGATAATTGTATCCTAGAAGGTGGAATAACAATTCAACTTCTGTTCTAATTGGATTAGAAATATGAAGATTCGATTTAATATGATTAATCGAAACTGGACATATATGATATGTTCTGGGTGTATTGTTAGTATGAGTGTGTTAGCGGATTGTATATGATTCTGGAATTGTTTCAGAGATTTGTATGAAAAGTTCTACAACACAGATCGTAGTTCAAAAAATTTTTCCCAGGGCGCTGCCCCCGGCCCCGCTCGCTGACCGGGCAGCCGGACCACCGCCAGGGGGGGAGCCCCCCCCTTGGACCCCCCCGTCGTAGCGCACGATGGTCGTGACCCCAATATTTTGTATATAGTTTTCTTTAATTATATAAATTGTGTCATGTGCTTATTGTGATATGCATGGTGCACAGTTATGGCCCTTTTGACCCATAGGTTAGTGGTTTTGGTTTTGAAATACGGCTTGCATGTCGTGCCTTTCTATAAATTCTGATGTAATATTCTCTTCTCATCTAAATCCCCTCGAATGTAACTCGAGGTTTCTTTATGTCATGTAATGTACAATTGTAACCTATCAAGATGACAAGATGATGATGAAGAGGAGACACATGCATGAGGAAGGTCCAAGGAAGCTACTTTTTTGAAGACCTTTTACCACCTTAGACTGACCTTCAATCTTTTCATTAGCTTGAAAAGATTGGCATAGGGTTGGGGCCATAACTGTGACACATTTAATTTTGCACTTTATTTATGCTTGTATACGATATGATATGATAAATAATGTGCATGTTTAATAAGATTAAAATTGGTGAGATCTAAATTAATTATTAAAATCCCTCATAAAATTATTAAGTCTAAATCAGATGCCTTCCAATGAATAACACTCATCAAGACCTTGACCGATGGATGTAGGTTTGCCAAAGTAAAGTACCCCATTTATCTTGGTAAGATGCGATAGGGTAATTGTGATATCCAAACTGTTAAAATCATTGGGCCAGACTTAACTAAGTTATCACAATAGGATTGTGGACTTAGAGGCATAAAGTTTGGTAGGTACCATTAGATGGACTAGAAACAAATGTTGTTCACCAAACTATCTAAGAGTTATATATGATATAATTGACAAAGGGTTGTCTACCTAAATAATTATGTTTTGAGAGAATAGCCAAAGCTAACTTAAGGCATAATGAAATATGGATCTTAGCTCACTAGAAAGATTTAATTGAAAAATGCTTTCCGAATTAATGGTGAGGGCTATTAATTTGAATAAAATAGTGGGAGGTATATTTTGAATGTACTATTATCAATTACATAATATCAAAATTCTGCAATTTGACTTATTATTTTTGCACTTATAAATTGTAGATATCAATGGCAAACAACAACACAAATAGTCTTTCACTACGATCAGTCCTTGAGAAGGAAAAGCTGAGTGGAGTTAATTTCCTAGACTGGCATAGGAACTTGAGGATTGTCCTCAAACAGGAGCGCAAGCTATATATCCTTGATGGGCCCATTCCTGCAGCACCAGCTAACACTGCACCACGTGTAGAGCATAATGCTTACAAGAAGCATCAAGATGATGCTCTGGACGTGAGTTGTCTCATGCTAGCAACTATGAACTCTGAGCTTCAGAAGCAACATGAGTTAATGGATGCTTATGAGATGATCGAGCATCTCAAGAAATTGTTCGAAGGGCATGCTCGACAGGAGAGGTATGATACAAGCAAGGCGTTGTATCACTGCAAGATGGGTGAACGTGATCCAGTTGGTCCACATG